>ML391847.1:0-26867 GCA_005239525.1 Nicotiana knightiana | reverse complement strand
AAAGATGTTTAAATGCTGGTTTGGCTTAGGTTTTAAATATCTAGATATTGTCATGAAACAGCACTAGGGTAGATGAATTTGACCCTCCATAATGGTCAAATTCACCCCATATTAGGTGCTTAAACAGTAGTTTGTCACCCCTTAAGGGTACAAAATGGGTAACCAACAGTGGCTTGAGAGTAGGGAATCTGAACCTTTCAAATGGTTAGATTCACCTTCTCCAAAATGCCCAGAGAATCAAAAATAAAATTACAGAACAATTATGAGATGAATAGGACCTTATGGAGTTAAATCTAATCCCTTTCTATGGTTAGATTTAGTCCCTAAAAGGAAAAGAACCTATTCTGTCAAAAAATGATGTAGGAACATCATCAAGGTTGGGTCAAACCCCTTTTATGGTATGACTCATCCTATGAATGCTTAAGGAACCTATTGGTATTACTGTCCTAGCAGCAATTTGGGACTGGTAACTAAATTGCTTTATTTGTGTCCCTTTGATCAGTAAAGGGACTCAGATAGAAAGTATCTATAAAGATCTAGACTTAGTTTTTGTGTTGGCATTATTGGGTTAAAAGTCTGACTCATTTATGGTCAAATTCCCCCTATGACCATGTATAAACAGTTATAGAATAGTTAGATTATTACTACAAAAGGCATTAAGACAGGAATCTGAACCCATAAATGGTCGGATTCATGCCTTAAGAAATGCCTAAGAGCAGTCAAATCATTGTATGAATTTAGGCAACAACCTGTGGAATGATTAAAGGGTTGATGGGTTTGCATCTTCGGAGCTGAACCTGACCTCTTCATGGTCAGATTCACCCCATAAAAGTGTTTAAATATTGGTCTTAGGCTACATATGCTTAGATGTATTGTCAAACAACACTAAAGGAATCAAATCTGACACTTATAATGGTCAGATTCATTCCTTGGAGTGTACATAGGAATCCATGCTATTTGGATTTAAAATCAGTGACGAAATGCAGGTTTTTTAGAGTTTCGAAGTACTGCTGGCTCGCACAGGAGTAACAACTGATGTTTCATATTTTTTTAGAATTATTAATTTGTTATTTTTTTGGGAAATTGTATTTCCTAGTAAATAGCCAAGTAATTGTCTCTACAGATTTTAAGATTTGTAAATATGGACTGGACATTCTAAATTAGCATTTAGCTTTATTTCCCTGTTTTCTTATTAATGTGAAATTCTCTCAAAACTGATCCAATTTACTGAAAATGGCCCAATACAGTTCTCTTTTCCTCAAAACCCCCCTGTGATCTATCTTAAAATTGTTTAATTCACCCCTGCTGAAATTCGAAACGTAGAAATACAGATTTTTCTATTTAAAGGCATTTCACATGAGTTTGTATTCAGATTAGTCTCCTTGTAAACACTTACTATGGTTCTGAAAAATAATCGTTCTAGATTCCATGACTTTCGAAAAATATACAAAACAGGAATGTGTGATCCAAAACGTTCTTGATTCATCTCATATCTTTCAAACTTTCTGAATTTGCGACAATAAATGTATAAGCGCTATCAACAATACTCAATACTTATGAAGGCATGTATCTAGGCTACATGAAGTTGATGAAAAAAAAAATCATTAGTTTAATATTCTACTATAGCTAAAAACGTGCACTTGACCTCTTTTAAAATGTATAACTTGTAACTTAGCAATTTGTTGAATATCTTGTAAAACTCCATGTGTTGGCATGTTTCTTTTATAGAATTATATAGTTTTATCCCTTTTATAATTAGCCACAATTAGGATTGGCCGAAGGGTTAAATGGTTGAATTGGGCTAAAATGCGGCCATGGCCCAAATGTCCGTCCTTTTAGACCAAGTGAATTTAGGCCCAAAACAATCTTCTACACATACTATAGGTTGAAGAATAATTATGTTAGTGTGAAATTTAGTAGACAATCAAATATTACAATCGAATATTACCTTAAAATTACCCTAAACTACATTCGGGTGTGGCAACTCATGCCCCCGACCCTCAACTCTAAACAACTAATAAAAATGCACATAGCAACCACGGGTGCATTTCATGTAACGTGTTTGCCATGTGTTCAAAAGACAAACAAGTGCACTCCATCGTGACTTGTTTCAAGATAAATCCATAAAAATTGAAAACAGTTGAAAATTAAACGGTTAAATGCAATAGGCAAAAAAAATGTAAATCATCAGATAACTCGGCCAAATGTTAGTAGTTAAGCAACCGTGCTAGAACCACGGAACTCGGGAATGCCTAACACCTTCTCCCGGGTTAATAGAATTCCTTACTCGGATTTCTGGTATGCAGACAACTTAAAACAGAGTCTAAATTTCCTCGGTTCGGGATTTCAATAAAATGGTGTCCCGGAACATCGTCAAAAATTCGGGTGGCGAATCTGAAAACTAAAATAAATCCCGAATTTGAATAATGTCACTTAAAGTGGAAAAACTCCCTTACTAGCCTTTTATTTATTGGGGGGTAGGGAAAAAGGAGGTGTGACACTACTCGCAACCTTCCTTCAATTTGCTTGCACCATAGATTTCCTTGTGTTATTCTGGAACATCAAGCGATACATCGCATCGTCTCTAACTCTCCTTTACTCTCTTAGCTAGACCTCTCGATACTTAGAAACCATAGGTTTGAAGATATGCCATTGACGATGCCTCTATCATTCCTGGAGTCGCGCCCCCTTTTTCTTGCGAAATCGGGTTTCGACGTTTGAAAACTTCTTTTGAGAGAAGGGAAAAAGAATTGGTTGTTGGAGAGTCACCACCTAATGGATTAAGGTGCGTTAGGGAACCTATAGCGAATAAATCAGATTATACCAGTTTGCATCACTAGAGATCGGGTAAGGGCTCAAATTACCTTGAGGGGAAGGTGTTAGGCACCCCTTGAGGTCCACAACGGTGGGTCCCGGCCGAACTTAGATTATGCGAATTAGTCTAGGAAAGAGAAGAAAACTATTTAACAAAGGTGGGAGTCCTAAATTTTTTAGCCTATAGGATCACCCCGTACAACATAAATAATAGTTCATAACTCCCCCAAGACGGGGGTGTTACTCATATTATCCAGCAGGCACCGACTATCATCTCCTGCTACTCGATTACTATCTTTAAGTTATTACCTAATGTGCTCTAGTTGATTCTAATTCGTTTCCTATGCGTGCACTACCCGTCCCTTACCTATGTCCCTAGAGTCATTAGAGCCTCTATTTGGGATACTTCTAGACTAAACCTAGGTTGCTCAAATTTTTAAAATACTAGGCGATAGGAAAAACAATTAATATGTCTCAAATAAAAGCAGATATGGGCTCATATTGATCTCCGCACATAAATAACAAATGCACGCAACTGAATAGCAAGTTTTATAAATCATGAAGTTCTATGGCAGGATATCTATATGAGAATTAGGCGAGCAGTAAAATCAGTTTTAATGCGAGTGTGATGACCTACTATTTGCCTACTGATTTTATTCAGTGCTATATTTGGGCATTTCATGCGTTAGTGAATAATAGTAAATCATAATCCTAAGTCCAGAATTATTGTTCAATCCTATAGGCATGTTGTCTAAGTGATGGATGGTGATAATCGTATTCAGAATCATATAGAGTCTTATATGCATGATTTCTATGAGTGAAACGATTTTAATCATATAGGCATGATTTCTATCATTGGATTGATTATTAATCCTATAGGCATGTTATCTATTATTAAGCATATTCTCAATCCTATAGGCATGTTATCTATTATCAAACAGTATTTAGGCAGGAATTTATACATATTGCCTAAAAACAGTTAAGCCAGATATTGGTCCTATAGGCATGATTGCTAACACATATTTATTTGACAAGTTGATGTACCTAAAGGCAGGATTTCTATCAAGTCATCATATTCATCCTATAGGCAGGATTTCGAACAAATCATAATTTTGACCCTATAGGCAGGATTTCTAATATGTAAGCACAATATAGAACTTGCACGATTAACAAAATGAGCAGAATCATCAGCACAAATGAAACCCTATAGGTAGGATTTTTACTCAGTTTAACAAAAGAAAATGAGAAATCATCCAGATTTTACTAAATACCCCAAAATTTGCTTATTACAAAATTATTACAGACCAGGTAAATAAATGAATTACATAATAGTAATGAAATAACTATAGAGAGCCTTTACAAGCCCAAATACACCTGGGCAGCCAAGACCTTCAAACCATATTAGCTCCAAGGCTCATTTCACAAGTACAGAATAGTCAATGGTGAGTGATTCACCCATAGCACACATAAAATCCAGGTTTCTAGTGTGTCAAAGTGCCCAAGGGCTTCAAGGACCCAGGGCAATGCTCACACTAGAGAACCAAATATTCATAAGTTATGCAAAGGAGATTAGGAACCCAAATCCCAGTGTGTCAGAGTTCACAAGAGTCTCATATAGACCCCGAGCAGTGCTCACACTGGGGAGGTTGAGGATAGAACCTAAATGACCTAAGAGTCGGAGTTTAAAAAAAAAGCAGAAGGTAAAAGGAGGCAAGGACATATTTAAAATAGATTTTATTTTCAGAAGAAAGCGTCATAATAGAGTTTAAGACACATAATATGTAGACAGAATTGCACTAAGTAAACAAGAAAGGTTTGCAAAGTTGTTTATGCAAAGCACACAGTTTTTAATAAGTTAAAGTCTGGAAAAGTCTAGTTAAGCTACGTGTACATGCTGGCATTTAGGGAAACCTTCTTCAGTCATTGAAACATTTAGACAATGTATTAAGGCAAGCAGTCAGATAATCACATGAAGCCAAAGGGATGCACGACACATTAGAAAGAAAGTTGTCAGAGCACATGAATGACAGGGAAAGGTTAAACTACAATACAAATCTGTAAAGTTTCAGGATTGATTAACTAATTAACATACTAGTAGTATCCTAAAGATGCTAAGTTCAGGACAGGTTCATAACTATCAAAACAGCCTACATGAAGCAAGTTAAAGGACATCAAGTTAACTCTAAGAGAATTTATATTATTCAAAAATAACCAATCTCTGAGCTAACAATATCAATTATAGGACTAGATGAACTCATAGAAACATAAAAGTGGTAGAATCATGTTCAGAATACTTTAAACATGATGGATCGAATACACAGGTTATGGAAACATAGAAGATAAAATGACAAGGGATAGTAACTCACCAGTTAGGCAGGATAGCAAGAAAATACACCACAATAGTCAAGTCCAGAATTAATTGGCCTTGGCTTTTAGCCGGCCAAGAGCAGAAGAAAATGAGCAAAGAGAATCAGAATTAAGCCCTAAGTTTTCAGTGAGAGTATTGATAGTTCCCGTCTATTTAAAGGGGAAAGGAGAATGGGTTTAAATAGTGTAGAACTAAACACATGAACATGGAAAGTAATTAATTCAAACGATCAGTAAAGAAGAAAAATTTGAAACCCTAGTTTTTTTTAGGTAAACCCCACAAAATCGGCAGAAAATAAAGACAATCAACTACATATTGCATGTGATGAACATAGATAGGAAACTATTCAAAAGAAACACATAATCGAACCAGATCTGATCCAAATGAAAAGGGTCTGAAGCCCTAATTTAAGGTAAGTAAACGAAATCGACAAAAATAGGCAGATTCATGCATAATAGGACGAATATAGACGGGATAGTACTTAAAATTAAAGCTTGAATCAGTTTTGGTTCGAACCAAAAGAGGTTCTAAAAACCCTAACGTTAGGGTTAAGTACGAATCAATGAGAGATACGGAAAATAATCGTACTTACAAAGAGCAAGTGATGAACACAGACGTAATAAACAACAAGCTAAGGATTTGAACCAATTTTGGTTTGATTCTTACAAAATCTGCTTCCCATATTAGGCAAGCAATTATGTAACACCATAAATGGGTAACTAGTAGAGAGGAGGGGTCAATAAGGTAAGGGAATCGTCGATTGATTCCATTTTTGGGTTGGAATTGGAGCGGTAATAGGTGATGGTGCTTAGAGTTCAAGGATGGCGGGCTGGGATAATGGTATCATGGGTTTGGGGATAAGTAGGTTAATTAGAAGAAGGGAGTGATATGAGCCGTTGATCTCAGAGATCAACGGTTGTGATTTAAAAGGGGTTGGGTCGGCTCCGGCTTGGGTTAGGGGGTTATGGATTGGGATTAAGTGTTGGCCCAAGGATTTGGGTAGGTGTATTAGGTAAATAAGCTAAGTGGCTGGTAGTTCAGGTCCGAAATTGGTGAATTTAGGGACTATTAGTTAAATACCAAATTTAATTAATAAAATAATTTGTAAAAAATGATAAATAAAATAGTGAAAATATTATTGTGCATAAAAATGATTAATAATAATTACTTATTACTATAAAGCATAAAAAGTTATTTTTTTGCATAAATAAATGATCATAAGTATATAACGACTATTATTGCAAAATATACCATTTTAGCTTAAAGATGCAAATATAATTATAATAAATACATAAAAAATATTTAAAGCATAATATTGATATAAATGATAAGGTTAGATGATAAAATCATCATAAAATTTATTTGTGATACTATTAATAATTATTTATATAATAAAAATATGGGAATAAGCTAATTTAAAAATCTTTAAAAATTATGGAAAAATTAAGAAAACTGCTTGATGATGTTCATGCACTATTTTGAAAGTATATATGTATATTTGAAATATATGAGGGAAATATTAGGTATCAACAACTGCACTCTTTACCTGGGAAGGATGAAAGAGTTGTCGGGTAAAGAAATGATGACCGATTTTGACCGAATAGGATAATTTGAAAGATATAGGCCACACTCTAGCTTATGAGTTTCCTACATATCCCTAGTTTTACAGGAATCAGGCCGTGTGTAGTTCTGGATCCAACAGTGGAATAAACCGATGGGGTTATTGTAAGAACGTACAAAATATTCTGAACATGGACAATATTGAGATTGTAAATGGATGTGTCTGAATATAGTTATGGATACTTGAATAGGCGTCGGATGAGAATGGGTAACGGACGATAATAAGTTACATTTGAAATAATTTGAAGAATATGAAAGTTGGATGAAAACCGGAGCGAAGATTGCTCCTGTTAGGAGAACGGTTGCTCCTGAAACTGTATGCAAACTAAAAAATACGACTGCATACAAGTATGTATAGATCATTGCGTAAACTTAGACATGATGCAAATTGCCTTTGGACCATGACGACTGTCTTTGGACGAGGAGGATGACGTCCTTAGACCATGATGTCCCGGTCTATGAATTGTACTGTAAGGGATTCGCAGGCCATGAAATAATGTTCTCGGGCCATGAAGATGGTTCCTCCGAACCATGATGCCTTTGAATAATGGTGTGAAAGATTGAGAGATCCTCAGGCCATGGCATGGTGTCTTCTGGATATGAGGATGATGCCTTTAGACTATGACACCTTCGGACAAATTGGCTATTTATCAGCCCATGAGGTGCAGAGACATGATGCTAGAGGTAAAACAAGATAGAGCTTAGTCTTGTGTAGAGTTGGGGGCAGGGCTTAGCCCCAAGAGAAGATAGTAATGCAAGGTATGGAATAGAGCAACATTTGTGGTTATGCAAGGAGAGATAATGCTTAGTCTCGTGCAGTGGGAAGGCAATGCTTAGCCTTGTGCAATTGGGGAGGCAGGGCTTAGACTCATGCAAGATGGAGACAATGCTTAGTCTCACGCAGTGGGAAGGCAATGCTTAGACTTATGCAAATTGGGAGGCCGGGCTTAGCCTCATGCAAAGAGAAGGCAGTGCTTAGCCTTATGCAAATAGGGAGGCAGGGCTTAGCCTCATGCAAGAGAAGGCAGTACTAAGCCTTATGCAAATAGGGAGGCAGGGCTTAGCCTTGAGCCTTATGTAAATGGGAGGTAGGACTTAGCCTCATACAAATGTAAGAATAAGAGTGAAGTATTCTTAGCTTTCAATGTGTTTTATGCATAGAAATTCTGTTTTCGTGATGATTCTTATGGTGATGACCTATTCCTGCATCCAAAGAAAATCTGTGAGTTTTGCGGTGGAGGTTGGTTCGTGCTTTCGTCTGCTGGCTCTACTCCACTATAACTGAGGGTCCTATTCAAGTTACAATGGGTAGCATTAGGCTAAAAAGTAAAGTTTCTTTTCAAAAGTATGCGTGCATAGTTTTCAAAGACGTAGTAATATGCAAATTAGAAATAAGTTAGATGAACCAGCAACTGTGACATTTAGAGACATCTCGATCTTCTTTGCCATAGAATTTTGAGGGTCCTCCTCAAAGTTCTACCCCAGTTATTTAAATGACCTTCTGGATATTCCGCATGCAATGTCATTGGCTGAACTTGTTACGGAATTTTGAGGGTCCTCCTCCTCAAAATTCTGCCCCAGTTTCTGATTATGGGGAAAAATGAAAATTTTATTGAATTGTGACCGAACCCACAAGGCTGCCTACGTATCCCCTCTTAAAAGGGAATCAGGTCAAGCGTAGTTCAATTACATCATATGAAGAAACATAAATAGTTTACACATAGTATCTTTTGACTGCATCTGAATTGATAGGCTTTGGCCAAATCTCTTCGTCCATTTCTGCGAGTATGAGTGCTCCTCTTGTCAGTACCCTGTGAACCATATAAGGGCCTTGCCATTTAGGTGAGAATTTCCCTTTTTCTTCATCTTGATGTGTAAATATTCGTTCAACACCAGCTGCCCCGATGTGAACTGTCTAGGTTTGACCCTTCTGAGCGTCTGCTTTACTGGCAGACATATTGGATTGGCAATTTTGAGCGACCATGCGAAAATGTCCTCGTATTCTTTCAGGAAGTGAGTGTATTCTTCCTTTTATGACAGTGACAAGCGGATGCTTATGCGAGTTTCTTTGATGGTTTCAGAATCTCCCAAATTGACTACCTCAGTCTCGTCCAGGTTGGACTTAGGTTTGTTCTCAAAGTTCTCAACTTCTCTGACGATCTCTAGGTATCACATATTCTTCTTCTGTCTCTTCCGAATCACTATCCTTGTGTTGCGTTGTCTCATTACATGTCACAATCTTTGGTTCATCAAGGTAAGAAATAGTAATGATGTAGAGGAAAAATATGAAAGATAATGATAAAAAAACATCAAATTATTGATAAAAATGCTGAAATTTTGAATAAAGTAGCGTTTAAATGACTTCAAACAATGTTTTCCAAAACAAAATAGTAAAAATATATTTTTGAAACAGAATGCTCAAAAGAATTGTTTTTCAAATAACACTAGTAGCCATGCTACCCCGAGAATCGTCTGGCCCTGTATGGTGTGGCGGTCCAGTTTCTGAGAAATGCTCCCCTCTCTAGTGTCTGAATGATAAGACCTTCTTCCTCCTCCTCCTCAACTATCACATCGCAATCCATATCTTCGTCTTCCAAGAATAGGTTCCTTAGCCCAGCTAAAGCTTCTTCTTCTTCTTCTTATCCCCATATTGTATTAGTATGATGAAAGGATTGACTCAGATTTCGGATCACTTGGAGGAGGAGGAGGTGGGGGACCTCTGGATCTGGTGTGATATACTGACGATGCTAGTATGTGCGAACCAATCGTAGGGGATGGGAATAATCAAAGAAAAAGCAAAAGCTAAACAAGTCAGTAAGGATTCTGAAAAGGTATTTGCAGTATTTAAACAAGTATTGCAGAAATATAAATGTGCGTCCTAATTTGGGACCCTCATTGTGACCGAGGTAGGCCTAGATTTGGAGAAATTTAATGCCGATAACTGCCTCATTTCATTAATGTAGTAAATAAGACGAACCTAATGCGACAATAAGTGAATGAGTCACTAATGGCATTTGCCTTATTACATTCGAATTCTAAAATGACTTTAAGAAAAACAAATAATCCTAATCTACTTGGTCCTAGAGGGACCTTCTCCAAGCTTGGCCTTCTTGGCTCCGTCAATCTAATTCCCCAGGTCGCGCATGTCCAACAGCAAATATGCCCTTGCTAGGTGTCCTCCTTCGTCACCCTCTGCATTCTGACAATCCACGACCCTTTTCCTCATCTTCCCTTCAAGCTCCATCAGACCCTGCTCTAAATACTCCAACCTTTTTGTTGACTTTGTAGCCATTTGCCTCCACTCATTAATTGACTCCATGTCAATCTTGTGTTGTTCCAAATGCCTAGCCTTGGACTCGAGGACTCTTTTGCGTAGCCTCTTATACTTCACCTGTGCTTTAGCAGCTTCATCTATGAACATGTTTCCTTGACCGACCCCTGGCTCGACTATTCCTGCTATGCTATCATCCAACCATGATGGGTAGAAGTACAAATGAACTGCGTGGTATCGATCTGGCTTGATGGTATCCTTTTCCACAATAATATTCAAATGCCACATGTGCTGGGCCTCACATTTGTACAGAATGTCATCGTCTTGAAAATCTTCTTTGTAGTGACCCATTTTGGAGACTCGCGATATGACTTGTTTTCTACCAGATTGTCTGATGACCCTGATAGGAACATAGGGGTATATGCCCCTTAACCCAATCAATGCCAAGTACGGAACATCCCTGGACCTGATGAAGAATTTACTAGTAGGGAACCACTCGAACAACCAATGAACCTGGTCCTCGGTCAAATTGCTGAAAAATTGTACCCACTTTGTAATGTTCTCTGGTTGTGCAAACCTGTCTGGGATGAAGGTCATCCTTTTCGGATGGTGGAAAGCTATGTGATAATTCCATGATCTCCGTGGAAATTCTTGGCGATATTGGCCTCTCTAAAGATGTTCTAACAATGAAGTCTGCAGCAGTAAGTTACAACCCTCAAAATGTTTGAACCCCTTCTTGCAACGATCCAGAGCCCGATAGATTTCTACTGCAATCATCGGAACAATAGTATATGTTTCTCCCTCGATTCCTTCCATTAAAGCTTTGGTTACCATGGCCAACCTGGTGTGAATCTTTTCCCCTTGGATTGGAAACACTATCATACCCAGAAAGCAGACGATGAATACGAAAACCCTACGATGAGTCCAACCTAGGGAGGTGATGGATAATTCGTCATGGAAAATATGATAAGACTTGCTGTGTCCCTATCGTTCATAGAGGAAGTCAAAGGGTATGTAGGATTTCTTCAGGTATGCCAAGTCATCATTCTTTCTCAGACCCCTCATTTTCAGAAACCCCCTGGGAGTGTGATTTTCTGGTACTAACGAACCGGGACTATCCTAGAGTAATCCAGCGAAGCCTCCTATTTCCTCCAAGAGAGGGGTCATTTCAATATTTCCAAAATGAAATACAGCCCTTTCTCCATCCCATAACAAGTTAGAAGCCTCGATCAACATGTTATTTGGCTGGATGTCTAATAAGGAGAGTAAGTTTCCGAGAACCCTTTTCACATGATTTTTGTCTCTTGTCAAAAGGTTTTCCCACCAATCCAGCAATACCGGTGGTACATTTCGGACCATGCCGAACCTAGGGACTCCATACTTCATTTTATGCAAAAATAAACAACGTTAGACCCTTTCCACCTCCGGATTGGACTACTTACACATTAACGATTAGCATATCGGCATTTTTTCTCAAAATAATGCACATATCGTGATTGTTCCCGTTGGGATAATGGAAATCTCGATGGGCTTTGGACAAGGTTTTCTTAGAAGGTTATAATGCGGACAACATATTAACCTATGCTAGGTTTGATCATGATGCATGTACAGTTATTGTCAGAGTAAGGTTTCTATAGAAGTCTAGACTGGTACCCCCAAGCGCACAACTTAAGAGGGAAAGGCACGGAACCGTCGACATATTTAGTTGACAAGTTGATGTACCTAAAGGCAGGATTTCTAACAAGTCATCATATTCATCCTATAGGCAGAATTACGAACAAATCATAATTTTGGCCTTAAAGACAGGATTTCTAATATGTAAGCACAATACAAAACTTGCACGATTAACAAAATGAGCAGAATCATCAACACAAATGAAACCCTATAGGCAGGATTTCTACCCGATTTAAAAAAAGAAAATAAGAAACCCTCCCGATTTTACTAAATTTGTTTATTACAAAATTATTACAGATCAGGTAAATAAATGAATTACATAATAGTAATGAAATAACTATAGAGAGCCTTTTACAGGCCCAAATACACCTGGGCAGCCCAGGCTTTCAAACCATATCAGCTCCAAGGCTCATTTCACAGGTACAGAACAATCAATGGTGAGTGATTCACCCATAGAACACATAAAACTGAGGTTTCTAGTGTGTCAAAGTTCCCAAGGGCTTCAAGGACTGAGGGCAATGCTCACACTAGAGAACCCAATTATTCTCTTTAGAAAAGTTTTGGATAAAAATCCCCAATTCTCCAATCAAAACATGGATTAATTCTAAAAAATGAACTTCTTTAATCATATTAAAATTCAAAAATAATACTTATATACTGACCCCGATGAAAAGACGAGAAGAACGCCACACAAATCACTTCAATCGGAGCTCTAGAACTCAAGATATGCTCAAAATACTAAAATGACGCGGTCTGATTTTTCTATTCTCAGGGATTTCGCATTTGCGACCAAAATAATCGCACCTGCGCATTTCCAGCTGTCAATTCCACATTTGCGGACAATTTTGCACACCTACGGCTCCGCCGATGCGGACCCAACTTCGCACCTGCGAAACACCAGCACCAACTCTCTTCTCCGACACTAAAACGAGCATAACTTCCACATACGATGTCCAAATTCGACGATTCTTTTTGCTATAGCTCCATAATTACGATATGGATCTAATGCTTCAATCAAAAAAGAAATTGGAGCTTAATTTATTAATGTGGTACCATTTATGCTTGATGAAACGACGCCGAAATATAAAAAAACGAGTGCAACACAACCCAGACCTATCTGAAACTCACCCGAGCCCCTCGGGACCCCGTCCGAACATACCAATAAGTTCAACAACCTAATACGGACCCGCTCGAGGCCTCAAATCACATCAAACAATGACAAAACTCTAAATCGCACCAAGAATTGAACTTATGAACTTCCAAATCTTCCAACTTCTAAAACTCGTGCTGAAACCTATCAAACCAACCCGGAATGACGTCAAATTTTGCAGGCAAGTCCCAATTGACTTAACGGAGATGTTCCAACTCTCGGAATCGCAGTCCGACCCCGGTATCACCAAATTCAACTATTGGTCAAACTTCTCCATTTTCCAAACTTCAACTTTTCCAATTTTCGCAGAAATGCCTCAAATTATCCTAATGACCTCCAAATCCGAATCCGGACGCACAACTAAGTAAAAATTCACCATACAAAGCTTCTAACATCATCCAAAATTCATTCAGACCGTTTACAAAAAAAGTCAAATTCCGATCAAATTCTCACCGCTTAAGCTTCCAAAACTAGAATCCTTCTTCCAATTCGACTCTGAATCATCTAGTAATTGAATTCAACCATGCACACAGGTCGATATACATAATTTGAAGCTTCTCAAGGACTTATGCCACCGAACGGAGCTTAAATTCTCAAAACGACCGGTCGGGTCATTACAAAAAATATGGGAATAAGTTGATTTAAAAATCTTTAAATATTATGAAAATATTAGGAAAATGCTTGATGATGCTCATGCACTATTTTGAAAGTGTATATATATATATATATATATATATATATATATATATATTCAATCCTTTGTCTATGACCTGGACTCAATTCTTTCTTTTAACATATACCGGAATCTTCTACTACTCTATGATTGTCAACATATATGTTACATGGATTATACTCCAAAATCTTGAGTGCATTCATAACGTAACTAACTCTGGATCATCGATCAAATAATTCCTTTTGTTCCTTCTCAACTTTCTTTAAATGTAAGCAATTACTTTTTCCGGTCGTTCTGCCACTTATTGCATGAATACTTGGCTTATCTTAGTGCCCACAGATATTGGAATTCCATACAACCCATATGATCTTGAATATCACCTTTTGATTTTTTTTCTTCCCGTTCATTAGCCACGGTAGGTGCCACTTCTTATGGAGTGAATACAATGTTGTTGTGAGACTGTTGTTACAAGACCATTTCCTCTTTAGGTCACTGTGCTTAGATTGAAGCCTTCTTCCTAACTTCCTTATCTAGTCTTTCATTGTAGTACTTAAGGAAGACCCTCCAACTCTTGTAAAGCTGCGAGCTTATTACGTCGTATACCCGATAGAATTTTTGATGTTCTTCCTCGCCTATAATTATCCGTAGTTACTTACCTCCACACCCTTGTGCTTGTAGGGTTGCTTTTGAACTAATATTTTGAGTGTCTTCCCAGTGGGACTCACTTTTATTTCCGTAACACTCATATTGTACCTTTAATTACCCAACTCCTATCTCAAATTTTTTTCTTTTCAACAATTGCGATCTCATATCTGCGAGACTGAATTTACTATGTTGGGGTTCACTATGTTTATCTTGCACGATCTGCTGATTTTTCTATATCCTCTTGTCTAGCCATAACTAGGCTCTTCCTGAATGAACTACTAACTACTCGTTGGTCTATTCTCATATTCCGCATAATATCTCTTGGGATATGTCCTTTGTATTAACTTATCTCTCACACTGGCTCCTTTATTACTAACATCTCGGGAAGGAGCCTTTACTTCCTCTCCTTGACATCGTGTTTTCATAATGTTCTGGAATCGTAGCATAACTGTAGGATTTGGATAAGTGCAATCCCATTCCTTTCTCATTTTTTTTCGTATTCTTTCTTTACCATTCCATAGTTACTAGAATCACTTAATTTTGACTTAATGCCACATCACTCCATATTCCCCCTTTTAGGGGAATACTAAGAGTTAGAGCTACGACGATCTTATAGATGTTTTACCTCTTCATCTTCGACATTTTTCACATTATCGATGATCCTTACCCGTCTTGCGGTAATCCTTCTGTGTAACCGGAACACATAGTCCCTTAAGCTTAACTTTTCTCACATTGATTGGTTTAGGAAAGCGTCTTCCTGAATGACCTTTAAAGGGTATTCTTCTATCGTCCATTATATTATCACCGAAATGCAATATGAAATTCTCAAGATGCCGACATAATTAAATCATTCAGTCCTTAATTCATGTTTAGTTTACCTTGTTCACCATCCCATACCGATTTCTATTACTTTGGGGTCTAACTTTTCCTTTTAGTAATCATGTTAGAGCCACAAACTTATTTCTCGAAATGAGGATATGACTTTATGGCCCATACTCTTTTGTTGTCTCAAGGCCTCTCAACTCTCGTCTTTTCCTTCACTTGACGATAGACTCTGTAATACTGTCATTTTTTTATCTACCGTTGTCATCCATGTATCACATTTTACTCATAACTCTTCATTAACTCTCTTCTTATTTCCCTGCTCTGTCTATCAATTTATTCTGAAAATTTCAACAAGATATTCTTTTGCTTTTATTTCCCCATGTTCCATCCACTGGCTCTTCGGGTTTCCTAACATTCTCTCTCTACTAGGAACGGGAGCCACACTAAGATAACATATATACCTTACAGGCTTCCAGTGCCTATCTTTGTAGTACTCATATCTAGCTGTACTATATTAGAGTGCACCATCTGGGTGTCTCACAAGGAGATCTATTAGCACATTTGCAATATCCTACGGAAATGTCAACTAATGCAAACAATCCATCCATAATTTTGGTTACTCTAACCCCAGCCGGGTCCTGATATCCCGTCCTTCTCTTAAACCATATCTGTTAGCTCCTATTGGACATATATGAGATGGGTGTGGCCGATTGTACAAACATCTGTTATTGTTGAAGGTAACTTAAAAGGCTTATATTTCTCTTCCTGAATTGTAAATACTGATAATCTTCATTAACTAGGTTTCTCGTACCCTTCTTCACCTTGCTTCTTTTACTTGTTGAAACTTGTATCTACCTTCTTAATCTCTCATTACTTTTCACCATATGGGTTGATAGATATTCTTACCTTAAGGCTCTTTATGAAGAAGCTTACACGTCTTAGTACACACATGTTCTGCTGAAGACCTCACATTTACTCATCATAAGCATGATGCAAAATCGAGTTCCTCCGACACAACTCTTCCACAACCACATTCAATATCTTACATACTATCCTTTAGATGTAGGTATCGTTCTATTACAAATAAAATAGAATTTAGGAGTTTGAATTCTTATAAGTGAGCTCTACCACACGATCTACAATAAAAAGAAAGAGTAATAGTCCTAAATGCCCTGTAGCCTCTTGCTTATAAGTATGGTGCACAACAAACCCATAAACAAGACTCTACTAGACACGGCTTGTAGATTCCCTAGGACAGAACTGCTCTGATACCACTTTTCACGACCCAAACCGAAAGGCTACGACGGGCACCCGGTACCTTACTCAACCGAGTACCAACATAATATATCTTTCTTATCGTACTAGCATTGGTAAATGGGCCAAAAGATTTTCATGAGATAACTAGAATGAAACATGAGGGAACACTCATAGTAGGGCGACCTAACATGTAATACAAACTTATACGTATGACATATGGTATAAGACCAAAATGATTACTCGTATACTGAACATAGACCTACAAGGCCATACAATCTTTCGCGTACATGACATATGTCTACAAGCCTCTAAGAATAGATTAATACCATAAAGGTCGAGACAGTGCCCCGCCATACTAATCAATACAAGTCCAAATCATACTGACCAAATAAGCAACTCTGGAGCAAATGGAGCGCACTAACATCTTCCGCTGAGCTGATAGTACTTGGAGGGCTCTTAACCTGTCTATCGGGACCTGCAGACATGAAATGCAGTGTCCCCAGGAAAAAGGGACATCAATACAAATGTGCCGAGTATGTAAGGAATGAAAATCAGTAGATAATAGACATGAGAGGAACATAGAGTAAACGACTCGACATATATGCCCAAATACCTCTATGAATCATTTAATAATTATAATGTCATGCATATGCGTATAAATGTCATACCATGCATAGGTATATGCGTTCATAACATCATCAAGCCTCTGACGGAATCCAATCATATCATCTCGGCAACTATGGGAAAATGATCGATACATAGCAGCTGATCAGGTAGTGGTGCGTATATAATACCGTAACCTTTCCCATATCCCATATATATATATATATATATATATATATATATATATACATATATATACGCATATATAACGCCATCTGGTCATGGGTCAATGTGCATGTATAAATGAATGAAATGCATAAGAAGTACGTTAATAAGATCTTTTAGAACATCATAAGACTGTTGTACCTTTGATTAATGTCATGAAGTAAACTTTATCAACTTACATATTTTCTGAGACCCATGAACATATGATAGAACAAAAGGACACATGGGGAATCAAGAACATAGGCATCTCTAGTATTTCTATGAATAGAGTCATTTATGAAAGTTGTGCATTTGCTAATTTAATTTTTATCATATGGATCGTGCCAAAAAGGAAAGAAGAGATAGCCTTAACATTCCTGAGTCGATTCTCTTGACAATCCCTCTAACACACGTCAATTGTGGAAAATTACGTAACGACAGATCGAAGTAAGGAAAAATTCGTATGATGTTCTTGAGAAAGATTATACTGGGCTCCCTTAGAATTGAAAATACCGTTACTATAACGTCTTATAAATTCTCATGAATTCCTTTGCTGAAGATCGTTACTTGGTAGATGTAAAACATCTCCATTTTTGTGAATTGGATCACAATATTGTATGGTTTTCTTACTGAAGCTCATTCTTTACTTAAAAGATGTAAGTAACTTCATTTTGTGCATTAGAGAAGTTTTAAAGTCTTGGTTGTGTGGGCCCTACTTTGAGAAGGATGACTTGGCCAAAGAATGTTCAAATTATGACACCTTATCTCAAAACCCAAAGTGTCATGATTTGGTTTTAACAAGTAAAGCCGNCCCCCCCAAATCTTATCCACCAATATTAATTACATGTTAATCTCCCACTAAATATTAATAATTACCTAATTATTCACATAATTAAGAATTATCTCAAATTACTTATAATACTACTCACTTTTAATATACTTTATACATCTTGTTATCATGGTCATGTGGTACCTTGTATGTCACTAGTCCATAAATATGGGGTATTGTAGCTTAGACCGTATTTTATCTCAAAATGTCAAACTTCGACGAAATTCATTTTCTTCAATTTTCTTACCCTCTCACCTTCACGAATTTACTCATCACTTGTTTGAAATAGCATAATGCTTATAATCTCAAAATAATCTCATTCCCGAACTTACATCGATTAACTTATGACGAAACTTTAACATACGGATATACGGGATGTAACATCTCATTTCCGAGCTTACATCAATTTACTTATGGCGTACTTTCACGTACGAAAACATGGGGCATAACATTTGACTTGCACACCCCGTGCAGTAGTAACTAAACCTCTTTGGAAGTCGGTCCTTAAGGTAGATCCACCTGCTTTCTACCAATCTTGTGTAGAAGTTTGGTATATTAGCTTCATCCTTTTTCATGTTATGTTGATTTCCTTGACGATGGTTTTGGGCAAGAGTTCATCATATTTTCGTTCATATTCCGCAGATAAAAATCTGTCATGATTAAAGGGTTCCTCTTGTTCATCTTCGAGGACATATTCTTTCTCAATTCCATTGTGCTCTAGATCCATTTTATGCCCAAAACACCTACAAACAAGAGCAAGAATGTTAAAAGCTCATATGGTCACTTAAAACAGCGTATTAGGAAGTATTTAAGCCAAGAAAATGGGAAAAAGGGTCTCAGACAAAGCTGTTCAAAGCTACTATTTTGAGCTATTTTTGGGATTGCCAGGGATTTCTCTTCACATTCGTGTAAGAGCCATCGCATTCGCGAAGAGAATATAAATTGACCAGAAATTAAACTTTGCATTCGCGAGCAGACCATCGCATTCGCGAAGGTCATCTTCATCGCCCATACCTATTTCTCTTTGAGGCATTTCTTCAAATAGTTTGTGTTCACCTTTTTGTTTTCTCGTTTTTCAGTCAATGTTAGCACAAATCTAGCCCAATGTTTTTCAACAATAGAACACTCACACACAACCAACCTCACCAGCAAGAAAGAACAAATTCGACACACAAGATTAACATTAACGAACAAAACTATTGCAACCCTACGCACGAAACAACCATGGCAGCTATTCTACCACTTCACATCAAGAAAAGGAAGAAAAAATTAAGAGACAAGAGAAAAGACCACATACCCTGCAAATGGCAAGGGAAAACTCCAATTGCATTGAAGATTATGGGAAATTTGATTTTGGGGGTTAATGAGTAGGAAGAAATGGTTCTTGAGCAAAGAGGAGAGTTAAATGTCAGTTTCCAGTGTTTTAGTATTTTAAACTTACTTGATGAGTCGCGTTCGCGTTCGCGAGGGCACATTCTCCTTCACGAAGAGTAAAACTTTCCTTAATAGTCGCGAACATGCGAGAGTCATCGCGATTGCGAAGCATTACAAAACTATTTACTTTCCGTGAACGCGACGTGACATCACAAACGCGAAGCATTGCTTCTATAATTTTCCACCAACTACTGGTTTTTGGTTGTCCGGTCAGCCCGACCTGCTCACATCAACTCCAAATATTATGAAACTTCACAGATTAGTCAAAAATAATATACTAAGCCAAATGGGGAATGGTAAGTAATCAAAAAAAATATTCATATCCACTTGGAGGATATGAATTGGGCACCTACCTCGGAGTCAAGTTTGTGACCTCGAGTGGTGGGAAGTGGTAAGTAGATGAGCAAGCCAAATGCCATTTGCTTCATTTTGTATTTCTTGGCTTTCATGTGAGGAATGCTATTTTTCCTTCTTGCACCTTCAAAATTTAAAATGTATGACCTTTACTTTCCTCTTCGCAATCCCTCATTGGCTCGTATAGTTCAATTCCCATATCACTAAGCAAATTCAATGTTGAAAAATACTTTAAATGTGACATCATGCCTCCAAATTGCTATTTTTTTCAGATTTTGATATCCTCTTTAACCCCCTAACTAGAGTCAAGTTCAACCACATCTTTAATTTTTCTGGTTGACTCTAGTTCAGAATTTTTTTCGGCATCCCAACAAGCATGGTGTCACGACCTAATTTCCTCTATAGGCCGTGATGGCGCCAACCGTCACTGCTAGGCAAGTCAACAAGGATATACCTATTTGATTGCTCATTTTAATATTTTTATAGTCTTTGATTTCTATTTAATAAGAAAACAAATAGTAAGTGAGCGTAGTAATATAAAGCATAAACTGAACATGAAAGTAAGATAGTGAATTAAATAATCAAAATCCATGAGTATCTACTAGAACTCCCAAAACACGCTGTCACAAGTACACATGCATCTAGTAAAATATAAAAAAATCCCTAAAACTACTGTCTGGAACAAAATAGATAAAAATGATAAACATAACAAGAGAAGTCTCTGGGTGCTGCAGAATGGAATGCGGATGCGCGCCTGGACGTACTCCAGATGTACCTGCCTCAGAACCTGCACAATATATGCATAAGTTCAGCGTGTGTACGTAAATAACGTGTACCCAGTAAGTATCTAGTTTAACCTCGAAGAAGTAGTGACGAGGGGTCGACATCGACACTTACTAGTGGTCAATATATATAATGTGCAAGAATTATAAACAGACATGAAATAAAACAACAATAATGGAATAAGAGGAAATAATTTAAATGATTCTTTAACAAAACAACAATTTAAATGTCCCCAAATATCACATACTAATATAAACTAGTGAAGGCCAACATGTATTTACAAATTCTCAAGTCATAAAGGATAAGTCGAGTATAATCGGACTCATAGCGACAACACACATGAGTTATGCCGAGGTTGTATGGACCGATCCTTAAATATCGTGTACATACACTACCGAGGTCGTGGCTCGATCCATGGATGCATCCCATGATTTATTCATAAATATTGTTGAGGCATTCGGGCTGATCCACGAGAATAGGAAAACTCTATGAACTACGAATTATGTGTTTACAACTCCAAGGTAGGCCCATAAAAGAATTTAGATTTCCATTAATAATTAAACATTCTGCCAAATCTCTAAGTAACGAAGCTCGGTTTAACATAATCTTTAATAAAATTTTACTTATTAATACAAGCAATAAACTAGCAAGTGGATTTCATATAGTGCAAGTAATTGTATAATAAAGGCCTGTGTCTACCTGGACATAACATAAATTTTAGCTACGCACAGACTCTCGTCACTTCGTGCATATGTAGCACCCACAATTAGTAGCAAATAACAATTTAAATACCTATGGGGTGAATTCCATCTTACAAGGTTAGTCAAGAGTTTTACCTTGTTTCCAAGTCCACTTTTCGGTCAACAAATCACACTAAAAGCCTCACGTCGGTGCCGAACAATCCGAAACTAGCCAAAGGTTGTACAAACTAATCAATAATTGATCAAAAGTTCGTAATTTAACTATTAGAGTGTCACGACCCAAATCCCCAACCTTAGGGATCGTGATGGCGCCTATCGTGAAATCAGGCAAGCCACACATTTCATTTATTAAAAGTTATTTTCAGGAAAATCACCACGTTTACAACAAGAGTCTTGCTTTTATAAAGCATCTAAGATTTGGACATCATTAATAACATGAATAAGAGAACCCCGATCCCAGATCTAGTGTCACCGAGTCATGGGCTGCTACAACGTAAGAGTGTCAAAATACAAACTGGACAACATAGTCTGAAATAATAAAAGTGCAACAGGAAGATAGAGAAAGAGAAGGCGAGGCTGTGATCGTCGGCTGCTACCTCGACGACTCCGAAAGAAACTCTGACAGCCGCTCAGTAACCACTACAGGGTCCCGATGTACCTGGATCTGCACATGAGGTGCAGGGGTAATATGCATACACCAACTCAGAAGTAACGAACCCAAACTATGGGCTGAGAGGTAGTGACAGACTAAACCTCAATAATTAAATCATCAGCGCACAAAATTTAGGCATGTTCACAGTTTATCAGAAAATAACAACAGAATATGCTAGATATACCTCAATATGCTCCACATGCCAATATGTCACAGTGTGAAATTGCACATAGTGCTCACAACTCTCCCACAAAAGTCCACCCAGTACTATATATGGATCTCAGGCCCAGGGAAGTTCCATCCCGGAATATGCATAAACACCGGTGACCGTAGTCACTCCGTTTTAAGGAAAAGACCAGTCCAGCCCCACGAAGAAGATCCATCTCTGACTGAAATACAACACTCAGACAAAATCCATGTCCAGGGACGATCCATCCCTCATAACATCAGCTTCGGACAAGATCCATGTGCAGGGAAGATCCATCCCTCACATAACATCAGCTTCGGACAAGATCCATGTCCAGGGAAGATCCATCCCTCACATAACATCAACTTCGGACAAGATCCATGCCCAGGGAAAATCCATCCCTCATCATCAATGCGCTCATTGGGGGTGTAAAGACTCCGGAGGGGCCCTAGTGGCCCAAGCGCCATATCAAGCCAATGAAGGCATGATTTAAGTATCGCTGTGTTGTGCAGCCCGATCCCATAACTGTCTCAATAATAGGCTCTCGGCCTCACTCAGTCATTTCTCTCCGGTCTCACTCACATGGGTTCACAAATGCATGAACTAGCCCGAAACAATGATAAATATACGAAATCAACAATTACCGAGACTGAGGCATGAAATGATATGCTATGACAGGACTGAGTATACAAAATCAAATAAACACATAAGGAGAGACCAATATACGACCACTCGGGTCTCAGCATTATCTGCGTGAAGCCTTAATATATAAAATTTATCATGTTTTCTACCATGTTCGCATTATTCACATTAATAGAAGCACATATATCATCAGGGAATAATCACTAAGTAGTGCCATGGGATGAACCAAGTCACAAGTCTCACAGTGCACGCCCGTCACTTGGCATGTGCGTCACCAATTCTAATCACATAACAAGTAGTTCGGGGTTTCGAACCCTCAGAACCAAGTTTGAAAACGTTACTTACCTCAATCTAGCCAAAACTCTACTCCGAAATGCCCTTGCTGCTCGACTCGGCCACAAATCGCCCTGAATCTAGCCAAAATCAACACTATATCAGTAGTATATGCTAAAGAAGCGAAGCCCACGTCAAAATTCTCAAATTACATCACAAATCCCGAATTCGGCCAAACCCGGCACCCGGGCCCACGTCTCGGAACTCAACACAAATCACAAAACTAGAACCCTTACACTCCCACGAGTCCATACATACCAAATACATCAAAATCTGACGGCAAATGACCCCTCAAATCCTTAAATCAAGGTCTCAAGTTTCCAAGCCCTAACCCCTCAATTACACCATTAAATCCCACAAATTTCATGAATAATCAGTCAAATATCAACATAGAATCGAGTATAAGGTTCAAAAACATTACCTCAATGAGTTCCTATTGAATCCCTCTTAAAAATCCCTCAAAAAGCTCCAAACCCGTCTTAAAAAATGGTGAAATATGAGAAAATTCGCGAAGGCTGGAATTTATATGCTCTGCCCAGGGGTTCCGCACCTGCGGCCTATTTCACGCGCCTGCAAGACCACACCTTCGTTCAAGGCGCCACACCTGCGACTCTCATTAACTTCCTAGATTCCGCACCTGCGCCGCAGGCCTCGCACCTGGGAGCCCGCGGGTGCGGTCAAACACTCCGCTTCTACGACCTTCTTCGCTTCTGCGGTCGCCTCCCACTCCTGCGACTATCGCACCTGCGGTCCCCAATCCGCAGGTGCGGACGCACCAGTAAACTAGCACTAGCAGCAACTTTGTTGCATTTTTCCAAGTCCAAATCTCCGCTAACCATCCGAAATCAATCCCGAGCCCCTCGGGACCCCAACCAAACATATCAACACATCCCATAACCTCATTCAAACATTCGAGCCTTCAAAACTCCAAAAACAACGCAAAAACATCAAAATCACATCAAATTCAAGTCTATGAACTTTGAAACTTCTAAATTTCACCAAGGATGCCGAAACCATCCAAAACACATCCGATTGACCTGAAAATTTTCACACATATCCAAAATGACATTACAAACCTGTCCAACTTCCGGAATTCCATTCCGACCCCGATAGCCTATTTTCCCATGCCGACCGGAAATCGTCAAAAACTAACTTTTGCCAATTCAAGCCTAATTCTACACCGGACATCAAAACTTCAATCCGAACACACTTCTAAGTCCCAAATCACCTAACGAAGCTATCCGAGCTATAAAATCCGCATTCTGAGGTTGTTTACCAAATAATCAATTTTCAGTTGACTTTTCTAACCATAAGGCTAACTTAAGAGACTAAGTGTCTCATTTCTCACTACGACCACTCCGAACCCGAACCAACCGGCCCAACACATCATAATTAAGTTAATTAACACATGAAAAAGCTGAAACAGGGAAACGGGGCTAATCTCACGGAATGACTGATCGGGTCGTTACATAATTACCCAACCCAATTTGGAAGGTTCCTAAAATTCACCTCCAAGACCATGTCCCCGGATTCCGGAAATTTTTGTAAATAATTGTTAACCACAAGCTCACGAACAAAAATATGCAATTTTTCCCAATTCCATAATTATTTTCGTGGCCTAATCTCATTTTTATCAAAACCTAGATTTTTCAGCAACTCCTAAAATTTTAACATTTTTACATGTTAAAATCTACCCATAATCTATGCATTTAACGTACATTGTATAGAAATCACTTACCTTCAATATCTAGGTGAAAACCCCTCTCCAAGAAGCTCCAAATTTGGCCAAGGGAAATGAAAATGAGAGAAAATAACCCAAGTCCCGATTTTATTAAAGTCACTACCCAGATGAGCCTTCTTCGTGATCGGACCTGCTCGAACCCTCGGAATACATGAAACGACAAAGAAACTAAGAATTTCACCCCAAAATCAAATTGAATCAACTTATGAACTTCAAACTTCTCAACTAGCTCTGAACGCGCCGAATCATACTTAGACTACTCGAAATGACACCAACTTTTGCGTACAAGTCATAAATCATCATACAGAACTATTCTAGGGCTCGAATTCCAAATTGACCTCGATAACACCAAAATCTACTCCAGACCAAACTTAAAGAACTAGAAAACCTTCACTGAAACAACTTTCGATATTAAGTGTCGAAAAGCTTCCCGATCACCCAAGCCCGATCCGAACACACACCCAAATCCAAAATCATCATACGAACCTATTGGAACCATCAAATCCCGATTGCGAGATTGTTTACTCAAAATGTTGACTCAAGTCAAATTCTGCCATCCTAGGCCACTATTAAGGAACTAAGTGTTCCTATTTCAACCTGAACCCTTCCAAACCCAAACCAATCATCCCCTCAAGTTATAAAACAGTAAAAGCACATATGGGGAGTCTTAATTAGAGGAACAAAGATCTAGAAAGTAAAATGACCGGTCGGGTCGTTACACATGGAGTCAGTTCGAGAATGTTAAATTCCAGATTCCACGAAAAAAAGCTCACATTCTACCTCGAAGTTGGACTTTTCTTGAACTCCTTCCACAATCTCAAGTTGGTGTGCATAATGAGCCCCAGTCAATAGTTTCATTTGATCCTCCACGGTGCATATGTTCTCATCATTTTGAGTTAGTACTTGTTTCAAGTCCTCGAGTACCAAGTTTTGCTTCTCCTCATTTTCAAGAATAGCCTTCAACATGTAAATTAACCTCTCATTTCGAGCATTTGAGAGTTCTTGATTTTGATCAAGTGCCAAAAAATTATTTTCGGCTTCATCCTCTAAGGAAGATTCGTGGCTATCATTCACTTCCGAGGATTTTTGGACCTCTAAATCTTCAAGAACTTCTTCTATTTGTGAGTTTAACCTTTCAAGCGCCAAATCACTTTGGAGACTAGTTTCCAAAAGCTCATCCAAGGCTTTTTGCTCTTTGTTTACTCCTTCAAGTAGGCATTCAATCATGAGCTTGAACTCTCTATATTGACCATGCTCAATTTCTTCCACTTCCATATCCCTCTAATTATCATCGGAAAAGATAGAACTTTCACGAATCAATTCCCACTATAGACCGTGATGGATCCCAACGTCACCATAGGGCAAGCCAACGGTGAACTATTCCTTTTATTACGTTTAAAATCAGGAATTGATTATTTAATAGAGAAAATCAAGAATAAAAAAGATACTGTGGTAATAGGCATAAATAAATTATGAGAGTGAAGTAGTAATATTAATAGATAAAACCATGAACGTCTACTAGAAATACCCAAAACCCGGTGTCACAAGTGCATAAATATCTAGTAGAATATACAAAACCCACTACATCTACTGTCTGAAGGAGAATACACAGAAATAATAAATACAACAAGAGGAGGCTCCCGTAGCTGGCACATACGAGGAGTCCCAATTTAAATATGCTATGCAGTACAGGGGGAAAGCTCCCGGATCTCGGTCCGTAGTCCCAATTTAAATATGCATCACAAGAGTATGTCAGATATAGCTTAATTAAACAGTTCAGGGAAAAACAACATGCAAGAGTAGAATAAAACTACCTAAACATGGTGCAACTAGTAACAAATAAGAGGAAATCAATNTCACGTACACGGCGTCCACGTAACAAAATCAGTATAAAAATGCCCAAGGGGAAGTCCCCAACACAGAATTAGGCAAGCCACTTACCTTGACTGCGCCAATCAACTCAATACCACGCTCTTGCCACAAGTATCCAACTCCGGGTGGCCCAAATCTATTCAAATCGATTGCATAATGTAAATATCACTTCAGGAGAACAAAATAGCTAATTATTTCTAAGCTAATACGTGAAATTAGGAAATTCGCCCAAAAA
>ML391846.1:67137-160726 GCA_005239525.1 Nicotiana knightiana | reverse complement strand
ATATATATATATATATATATATATATATTCTTCTATTTAAACATAAGAAAGAAAAAATCTTATATTCTAAGAATGTGAATATTTTTGTTGTTTTTAATTTTCTTAAATAGAACCTATTAAGAGTAAGATAAAAAATTAAAATATTAAGATTAGACCTAGAATTAATATTTACAGCAAAAATAGTGTAGAATTTGGATGTGGTCAAAAATTAGTTGTTCACAAAGTTAAATGGTTGGACTAGACATGAACTAGTGAATTAAGTTGCAAATTGAAGAAAATTGGAGTAGTGGATTGTTTCCTTTTTTATAAATATATGGTGTAAGGATGGAATCCTTGATGAATTACTTCATTATCATATTAATTATGTTGTTAAGTTAATGTAAGAAGTCAATAAGGGGTGATATGGGTTATACGGATTCTGATCGAGCTTGCCGCTCAAAATGATTGTTGAACTAATCGGAGAGCTTATTGTGAATTATATTGTTGTTATTTGGGCTGGTTGGTGACTTTTGGTAACATATGGGATGTAGTAAAAACAGGGGAGGTGCTGTTCATTTTCTTGTAGAATATTGGTTTTGAAATATGAGAGTTACAATGCTTATATGATGACGACGAAGCCGGGTTACTCATTGTAGACGTAAGAAGATCATATTGAGCTTTGTTGATGATTGGAGAGAAGATTGCAAATATATGTTAAGGCACTTGCTTCTTTCTTTTAGCATGATCTAAAGTGAAATGAACGTAAACGATAAGCTATTGCATAATGAATCTACTCCTAGAAACTAAGGTTGTCCATGTTTTTATATCCTTACAAAGTTATTCTAAGAAAGTATGTATGATCCTTTAGTCCTAGTGAAGTTCATATTGATGGTATGATGTCCATAATGATAATCGAAGGTGAAACTACTTACGTCACCCTGAAAGGTTTAGAGCGTGATTCCATGAGTCCATCATGCATTATATATAGTATCTATTTTACTCTACAGAGTTGCGCTATAGTCGGCCGGGTACGAAACCTATTGTGCAACCACAAATCAGTTGGGTTTATCGAGCTCCAAGTGGCCGGGTATGTTTTTACCGAGTCCTCTACGAGGCCGGGTATGATATAATGATGATGATGCCCACAAAGGCGGAAGTTTTTAAAAGATTATATATATAACGTATTTCATGTCACTATCTCTCAGAGGCACTCAGATGCTGCACGTTGTATCTTCTACATCTGTTTACATTACTGTTCTTAGTTATGCTATTATGCCTTACATACTTAGTAATTTATTCATACTGACGTCCCTTTTGCTTGGGGACACTGTGTTTCATGCCCGCAGGTCCCGATAGACAGGTTGACAGTCCTCCTAGTAGGCTATCGGCTCAGCGAAAGGTGTTGTTGTACTCCACTTGCTCCGGAGTTGCCTATTTGGTCATTATGATTGGGACATGCATTGACTGGTATGGCGGGGCCCTGTCCCGACTTTTTTGATGTTTATGTATTCTTAGAGGCTTGTAGAAAATTTTCAGGTATATGAATACTTGTATGGCCTTGTCGCCCTATGTATTGAGTATACAAATGGTGATGTCAGCCTTATAGGTGCGTATGTCACATGTATAAGTTTCTATATCATGTTAGGTCGTCCTATGTCTAGCATTCCCTTATGTTTTACGTAGATTATGTGATGATGACCATTTTTTCACATTTACTTGTGATAGTATGATAAGAAAGATATGTTATGTTGGTACTCGGTTGAGTAAGGTACCGGGTGCCCGTCGCGGTCCATAGGTTGAGTCGTGATAGAAATGGTATCAGAGCAGTTCTATCCTAAGGATGTCTACAAGCCATGTTTAGTAGAGTCTTATTTATAGGTGTGTTGTGCACCACACTTATAAGCAGGAGGCTACAGGGCATTTAGGACTGTCACTCTTTCTTCTTACTCTAGATCGTGTGGTAGAACTCAGTTGTAAGAAATCAAACTCCTAACTTCTATTATTCATAATACAATGATGCCTACATCTAGAAAGACAATTGGTAAGAGATTGAATGTGGTTGAGGAAGAGTTGAATCAGAGGAACTCGATTTTGCATCATGCTTACGATGAGTAAATGTGAGGTCTTCAGCAGATCATGTGTGTACTAAGATGTGTAAGTTTCTCAATAAGGAGATCTAATGCAAGAATATCTATCTACCCATATGGTAAAAAAAAAAGAAATAAGAGAATCAGAAGCTAGATACAAGTTTCATCAAGTAAAGAAGCAAGATGAAGAAGGGTATGAGGTACCTAATTAATAAATATTATCAGTATTTATAATCCAGGCAGAGAAATATAAGCATTTTGAGTTACTTTCAACAGTAACAGAGATATCTACAATTGTCCATACTCATCTCAATTATGCCCTATGGGAGCTAATAGATATAATTTAAGAGAATGATAGGATATCAGGATCCAACTGGGGTTAGAGTAGCCCAAAATTGTGGATGGATTGTTATCATTATCTAACATTTTTGAAGGGTAGTGCAGGACATGGTAATAGTTCTCATTGGGGGATAGTCAAGTGGTGCACTCTAGAATAATACATCCGGATATGAAAGCTAGAATGTTTATAAAGTTCAGAAGATAGGCGCTGGAATCCTAGAAGGGATGAATATATACCTTAGGATGACTCCTACCTCTAGTAAAGAGAGAATGTTAGTCAACCCAAGAGACAATGAGATGGTTCAAGGGGCTCTAAAAGCGAAAGGTTGTTTTGTTGAAGGTTTTGGAATAAGGTAATAGACAGAGATATTAGATGGAGAATTAGAAGAGAGTAAATCAAGCATTATGAGTAAGATGTGATAAATGAGTGATAACGGTAAATCAAAATATGACAGGATGACAGAATCTATAGTCAAGTGAAGGAAAAGACAAGAGGAGACATGTCTTGAGACAATAAAACTATAAGCCCTAAAGTCATATCCTCATTTCGAGAAATGAGTTGGTGAGTCAAACATGATTAACAGAAGGAAGAGTGAAACCCTCAAAGTAATAGAAATTGGTATGGGACAGTGAACAAGATAAACTGAAAATGAATTAAGGACCGAAGGAATTGGTAATAGTCGGCATTATTTCTAAGATCATGTTTCGACAGTAATAGAAGGGACTAAATGTGCAAGTTACACCAGGTGTCACCCTTGTTCGTAAGAAATTTAAATATCCCTGGTGTAGAAGGGCTACCGCAAAGCGAGTAATATGTCAGTGAAGATGTGAAAAAATATGCCAAAGATGAAGAGGTAACTATCTAATGGTAAAGGAAGAATGTGGTAAAAAGGTGAAAGGAATGAGATTGCATTTATTCAGATCCTACAGATATAATAAGACTCCAAAACATTATGCAAGCATGACGCCGGGGAGAATCAAAAAGGGTTTTGCACTCGATGATATTGATAAATAAGTGGGAATGAACACTTGATACATAAGGATCTTATATGAGAGGTAAGTTAAGACAAAGGACATAACCCAAGAGGATTTACATAAAATACAGACATGTGAGTGGACCAATATGTAGATTGTAGTTGATTCAGAAAGAGCCTAGTTATAGATAAACAAGAGGTCATAGATAAATCAACAGATCATGCAAGATAAACGTAGTGAAACCCAACATAGGGAATCCAGTCTCGCAGATATGATGCCATCGTGATCCTTGAGTAATATTAAGATAGGAAATTGGGTAGTTAAAGGTACCGAATGAGTGTTACAGAAATAAAGGAAAGTGCCATTAGGGATATAGTCAAATTTCACTTCAGAAGCAACCTTACAAGCACAAGGGCGTGGATGTAAGTAACTAAGGATAATAATAGGTGAGTAAGAACATCAAAAATTCCTTTGGGTATAGGATGCAATAAGCTCACATCTTTACAAGATTTGGAGGATATCCACTATGTAGTACAACGAAAGACTAGCTGAGGTAATAAGGAAGAAGGCTTCAACATAAGCATAGTGACCTAAAGAAGAAATGGTCTTGTAACAGCAGTCTCACTATAATATTGTATGCACTCCATAAGTAAGTGGCACCTATCGTGGCTAATGAATGGGAAGAAAAAAAAAATAAAGAGTTGATAATTGAGATCATATGAGATACTGGGAACTCTAGTATTCATGGGAACTAAGATAAGCTAAGTATCCATACAGCAAGTGGCAGAACAGCCAGGAAATGTAATTGCTTAAATTTAAAGGCGACTGGGAAGGCATGAAAGGGAATCTATGGTGCTAGCATGTTAAAAGGAAGGGTGCGAGTAGCATAAATAGATATGCATAGGTCGCAAGCTAAAGTAAGATAGAGCAACAAATTTTTAGCTAGACAGCAGTAAAGATAAGAAAAGGTGAGTGAGAAGGTGACGAGAATATGTAAGTCCTCAGGATTTAACCCATCACAACAAGAGAGATGATGGTTTCCATAGAGTTATAAAAAGCTCAGTATAGCATGAGTGAACTCAAAGGAGCTTAAAACTAGGAGCATTTAGAAGAGATGAAATGTTACACTGGTAGTAAAGTAAGGGTGTAATGGTGATAAATTATAAGAGGATGACGTTTAGGCCTTTGATTGAGTAATGATTTTGAGAACATGGATTTCATGAGCTACACGAGATTAAAACATCCCCATAAGATGAATCACGTTATGATGCTATGAAATACAATTATTGAAATATAGTATCATCCATAAGTGGATCAAGAAAATCACTCCAAATGTTCCCCGATGCGACATGAGCCCTAGTGACAATGTATTACATGAGAGGTTTCAAGTTATCAGTGGTAGATTATAGATCAACATTAAGTTGAATCAACAATAGATGAATGAAAGTTACAAATATGAGATGAGATTAGGCTGTCATTATTAAGATGAACAGTAATAAAGAAGAATTAAATGGCTTAGATTTATACATATAGGATAAACGGTGAGAGAGTAACCTGGAGTTGGGTGGCAGGCCTCGATAATCGTAAACTGAAGTAAGAGTTATGGTATAGTATGACCTACCTAGTTGTGGTAAAGCCACAAGCATAGATAACTGAGGCTATGAAACAAGATATAGCAATAGTCAGAATTTCAACAAAGTACCAAGCAAAGAACTTTAGTGCACTTATAGATGCCTAGATGGACAGCTTGTCATAGTACTATATATGTTCACAAAGTTAAGCCTAGAGATTGGTTAAAAGCTAGCGAGAAACAGAGATAAGAGTCTCATTGGCGAACATTCAAGGTTAGAATGGTAGAAGCTACATGAAAGAAGGTAGAAACAATTACGAGATTGGAAGAATTTTGACCACAAGTCATGGTGTGAGAAAGAGGCCTAAATGGGGGAATGACCTAGCCATTGGATTTATTCACCGAACAACTCCCTGCATGAAAAATATAATATTAAACTATTTTTAAGAGCTATTACTTAAGATAAGGATAAGTGCATTAGTCAATATGTTCCCAAGGGGGAATGATGTTACACCCCATGTTTTCGTACGTGAGAATACATCGTAATTCAATTGATGTAAGCTCAGAAATAAGATTATATTTGGAAGCATATAAATTAATCTAATCATGTTACCTTGGAGGATAAAAATATCTAAGATCATGAATAACGAGTACCAAGAGGGTTGGAAATCATAGAAACTAAACCATATGAAGAAAATAAGTTTCGTCGAAAGTCAACAAATTGGGAATGTTATAACATGTACTTTAGGGTGAGACTATGGTTATTAACATGATAAGGAGGTTAGGATTTGAGTTATTTTTTTCGTATGATATTCATGTGCTACATTTTGAAGTCAAGCAAGTTGTGGAACAAAAGTTGGCAAAGGTCTTCACAAGTTACATTCATAATGTGCTGAAAATTAGGTCAAATGTAGCTGAGATTTTCTCCCAATACTTGAAATTAGGGGATTATCTACCTAACAAATTGAAGATCTACGAGTTTATTTTCTTACGCATTTAACCTTTCATCAATACAACATCGGAGTAGAGAGATATTCGTGTTTTCGCGAGACTGCGCAAAGAAGCTCGCATGGGACCCACAAAGTCGGTGTAAAACTTCAGCTTCTATTTAAGTCAATTATATGTCGTTTTAGCTAATTTTTCTCATCCAAAACAGTTCCTAAACCCTCCTAAATTCTCTCCAATGGTTCCTCCACGATTTTAGGGTGAAAACCTAAGATAAAAACATGAATCCAATGCTAGAAACCTCGTGGTGCTTGTTAGATCTTAGTTCTTTGTCTTGTGGCTGATTTGGAGGGTTCTTCAAAGTGAAATAACCTCAGGTAACGTCTGGTTCTTGTTTATTAAGGTAATAATCAGTCACTCCTCCGTACATATTATATTTTCAAGGTTGACTACAAGTGTTTACACTCCAACTTGAACACCAAAAGTTGATTCAAGAAGAGAATACAACACCTATAGTGTTGTGATGTCATTAAGAATAATTGTGGGTTGTGTTTGGCAAAAATTTCAAGTGGTTCATACTTTCTAAGGTGAGTATAACAGCCTACTAATTGTTCTTAAGCATGTTTGTATGTTGGTTATGTTGTTAGGATAATAAACTACAGGATAATACTTGGATTAGCTTAAGTAACTTCTATGGTATTGTGTTGCCATTGAGGGCTGTTGTAAGCCAAATATAACTTGGATTTAAACTTGAAGATACTGTAGGAGGTATGTGTATTGTTTTCTTTCAGGTTCTTATGGTTATCTTGATGTTGATTAAGTTAAATGGTTGGACTAGACATGAACTAGTGAATTAAGTTGCAAATTGAAGAAAATTGGAGTTGTGGATTGTTTCCTTTGTTATAAATATATGGTATAAGGATGGAATCATTGATGAATTACTTTATTATCATATTAATGATGTTGTTAAGTTAATTTAAGAAGTATATAAGGGGTGATATGGGTTATACGGATTCCGATCGAGCTTGCCGCTCAAAATGATTGTTGAACTAATCGGAGAGCTCATTGTGAATTATATTGTTGTTGTTTGGGCTGTTTGGTGACTTTTGGTAACATATGGGATGGAGTAAAAATAGGGGAGTTGCTGTCCGTTTTATTGTAGTATATTGGTTTTGAAATATGAGAGTTACAATGCTTATATGATGACGACGAAGTCGGGTTACTCATTGTGGACGTAGGAAGTTCATATTGAGCTTTGTTGACGATTGGAGAGAATATTGTAAAGGTATGTTAAGGAACTTGTTTCTTTCTCTTGGCATGATCTAAATGAAATGAACGTAAATGATAAGCTATTTCATAATGAATCTACTCCTAGCAACTAAGGTTGTCCATGTTGTTCTATCCTTACAAAATTATTCTAAGAAAGTATATGGTCCTTGAGTCCTAGTGAAGTTCATAATGGTATGATGTCCATAATGTTAATCGAAGGTGCAACTACCTTACGTCACTCCGAAAGGTTTAGAGCGTGATTCCATGAGTCCATCATGCATTAAATATAGTATCTATTTTACTCTACCGAACCCCGCTATAGTTAGTTGGGTACGACACCTATTGTGCAACCACTGATCAGTTGAGTTTACCGAGTTCCACGTGGCCGGGTATGATTTTACCGAGCCTTATGATGGCCGGGTATGTTTTTAACGAGTCCTCTACGAGGCAGGTATGATATGATGATGATGATGCCCACATAGGCGGATGTTTTTAAAATTTTATATATGTATCACGCATTTCATGTCGCTATCTCTCAGAGGAACTCAGATGCTACAGGTTGTATCTCCTACATCTCTTTACATTACTATTCTTAGTTATGATATTCTGCCTTACACACTCAGTCCTTTATTCGTACTGACGTCCCTTTTGCTTGGGGACGCTGCGTTTCATGCCCCCGGGTCCCGATTGATAGGTTGACAAGTCTCCTAATAGGCTATCGGCTCAGCGGAAGGTGTTTCTACACTCCACTTGCTCCGGAGTTGCCTATTTGGTCAGTATGATTGGGACATACATTGACTGGTATGGCGGGGCCCTGTCCTGACCTTTTTGATGTTTATGTATTCTTAGAGGCTTATAGACAATGTCGGGTATATGGATACTTGTATGGCCTTATCGGCCTATGTTTTGAGTATACAAATGGTGATGTCAGGCTAATAGGCGTGTATGTCACATGTATAAGTTTCTATATCACATTAGGTCGTCCTATGTCTAGCATTCCCTTATGTTTTATTTCGTTTATGTCATGGTGACCATTTTGGAACATTTACCTGTGATAGTATGATAAGAAAGATATGTTATGTTGGTACTCAGTTGAGTACGGTACTGGGTGCTCGTTGTGGTCCATAGGTTGGGTCGTGACAGTTTGACCATGATGCATGTACAATTAATCAGAGTAAGGTTTCTATCGAGGTCTAGTCTGGTACCCTCAAGCGGACAACTTGAGGGGGAAAGGCACGGAACCGTCGACTGCACCAGTAGAGTATGATATTGAGCATGATTTATGCAACAGTAAATAGCATGTTGTCACGTATTTGCACGTTAAAAATGATAAATGCGGTATTTAATAATTTAAAGACGTTTAAGAAAGAAAACAAGGACACAAGCTAGTTTTTGTAGTAAAGAAAATCATAAATGCTTGAAATAGGCAATTAAATTTACATATAGTGGGGAGGGAAAGGTTGCACACGTATTAGCAGAATAAAGCATGCTTAAAGACTAATCCACAAAAGCAAGTTTGTTATGGTAAGAGCCTAATATTCCCAGCAGAGTNCCATGTTGTCGCCCCCCCCCCCCATTTTTCCTTGCGGATCGGGGTTTCGACATTCTGGGACAACTCATTTCCTTTTGGGATGGGGTATGGAATTTGAAGAGTCGACACCTAACGTATTAAGGTGTGTTAGGGAACCTAAAGCAAATAACTCATAAACCGATTTACATTATCAAAGATTGGGTAAGGGATCGAAATTACCTTGAGGGGAAGGTGTTAGGCACCCCTTGAGGTCCACAATGGTGGGTCCCATCCAAACTCAATTTAAGTGAATTAGTCATAAAGCAACTTGAACAAATAAAGATTAATTTTTGAAAAACGGGAATAAGGGAGTCCTAGGTTTATTAGCTTATAGGATCATTTCTGTACAATACTCGGTAAACTTTCCTTAAATAGAGGTGTTATGCATAGCATTAGCGCACAGGTCATCTTTTTTACTACCCAATTACCATCCCCTTAATTATTATCTAAGCTTTCTAATAGTATCGAGTACGTACCCTATGTGAGCATTACTCGTCCTTTACCTATGGCCCTGGAGGTGCTTAAGGCCTCTATTTAAGGTGGTTCTAGACTCACCTATGGTGTTTAAAAGAAGAAAATTAAGCATCAAACAAAAGAAAACTAGACTATCACATAAGGAACAATTAAAGGGCTCAGATTTAACTCCACAAGTAAACAAACAATTGCACGCCCAAACAACGGTTTTAAACGATTTAAAGTCCTATAGCAGGATATCTAGATGAGCACAAAGCAGAATATGCAGCATTTTATTAAGACGGGGTAGTGAATACCTAATCAGTTTGCCTACTGATTTTATTACTTACTAGATCTGGGCAGTTTGTAGGTAGTCAAACAAACACAGTTTTAAACTTCATCACTTTAATCAACATACAGGTCTGCCTACGTAATAACTGGGCAGGATCCTATAGACATAGTATCTAAGCGTGAATCAGACCATAATAATAAACCAACGATTGATTTATAACAGACATATTTTTATCTATTTATATCCTATATGCATGTTGTCTATGCACAGAAAATGATCACAAGCATTACTTCAGGACATATAAACATAGATATTGATTTTACATATTTATCTCTACAAACATGATATCTAAGTGTCAAACTATTTTTATACTTATTCCTTATAGGCATGACGGCTAAGTGATGAAACTGATTTTTATATGTTATTCCTATAGGCATGATATCTAGGCGAATAAAGTTGTTAGCCAGTTTTCAAGAAAATTCAACAAGGTAATTCCTAGGGACATGATTTCTAATGCACACATGATGGTTTGAGAACATGATCATAGCAGAATTGGTAAATGACCTAGAAGCAGGATTTCTAATGCAAATGTGAAATATAGGATTTCAAAGAATGAGACAAGCCATATAGACATAGTTTCTAATGCATATAGATAATCAGAACAATCCTATGGGCATGATTTCTACCTGATCCTCACTAAGTTATATGTAAAAGTCCCTCCCAGTTTTACTGATAATCCCAATATCTGTTTTTAAATGAATTATTATTACAAACCAGATATGAATGAATTACAGAATGAAATGACTATGCTATAGGGAGCCTGGATAGGCCCAACAGTAAACCTGGAAATCCAGGCCTTCAACCAAATCTGAAGTGTGCCAGTATCTCATAGTATACCAAATGGTTTTCTGGTGCGTCAAAGTTCCCAAGGGCCTCAAGGACCCCGGGCAATGCTTACACCAGAAACCCTTTTAAAGAAACAGTTTTACGAAAAAGTGTGGAAAAGCTAGCTTCAGTGTGTCAGAGTTCGGAGGAGTCTCCTGGACTCTTAGGCAGTGCTCACACTGGAGGGGCAAGACCCTAGATATCTAAGAGTAGGAGTTGAAAACAGTACATAAAAATAGGAGATAGTTTTAAGAAAACAACTTGGTTTTTAGAAGTAAATAGGAACAAACATAGTCATTTCAGCACTTTGAGTTCAAACAAAGGTTCTAGCAATCAGACAGCAGAAAGAAATAGGATCACAACCACTTCAAGCAAAATTTCACATTGCCTAGGATTGACCGAGTTCATTAGTTATTACTAGGTGGGCATATAGCATAATGGGAACAGAATAATGAACAGACAACTACACAGAGAAGGGTGGCAGGGGTTGCAAACATACAAGTCAGGAACACATAAAATAGGACAAACATGAAGGCATGCTAGTTGATAAACAAGTGGATAAGTATCCTGGATCAAATAAGAACATGCTAGAGTGTATGAACCATATTGACATGCTGGACAAGACAATTTCATGAGAGTTGAGGAAAGCTAATTAACAGAGACATAAAGCAGGCAAAGGCAGGTTGACAGAAAAATTACACAACATACAGAATAGGACCTAATGATAGAGATCGACATACTGGTTAAGAGCAATAACCAGGAAAGACATAGGCATACTACAAAAAAGTAGTCATGGTAATTGAGATCAATAAACATGAAAGACAGGAATTTAACTACGCAAAAATAGTCATTTTGATTGGGAGCAATAAATAGGAAAGCACATTGATTTATCTACACAGCATATGGAATGATAATAGGAGTGGAGACATACCAGTTAATCAATAACAACAGGACGGTGAAAGTATGCAGAACCCAATAGCCTAGCCTTGGCTTTCAGCCGGCTAGACAGTGTAGCAAACACAAGCAACATAAAGGTTTGAATAAGAGCAAGAGTTTATGTGTGTGTGTGTGTGTTTGTGTGTTTTATTTCTAAATGTTTGTGTTAAAGAAAAATCAGAGGTGGGGTTTATATAGCACTTAGAAAAGTGAAATAATTAAGGCAAGAAGATTACAATTCCTAAGTAAGGCAAGCAAATACAATCAATCAGTGAGTTGGGACTAAACCCAAGCGAATTGATACAAACAGAAATAAGAAGAATCAATTACCATCCCCGATTGGGATTCAAATAAGGTAAATAAACCAATCATAGACTGTATAGGAGTCAATTAAATCCATAAATCAGGCTACAATATAATTAAGGTAAGCAGTACTAATTAAAAGTCATAAATAAGGAAACAGGTAAAATCACAGGGAAGTACTAATTTTAACAGGAAAATATAATTCGAGCCCTACTAAAATTAGTCCGTCTATTTTGATTGACAGAGATAAAAATAACGGGAAAATATTGAAGTAAACAAGAAATAAGCAGAAAAGCCCAGGATTTAAAGCATATGCACAAAAATTAGTCGAACTAGTAAAGTTAAACAAATTCAAATGCTTAGAAGCTTAAAAACCGTTTTGAAGAGAACTTAATAAGAAACCATAGTTTCAGAAAACACTGGAATAGAATAGTAATAAGGAAAAACATAAGGTTTTTCGAAGAAAAATACCCAATAATGCTTAAAATCATCTCAGATCTACAAGGATCTAAACTGACCCACATACAAAGAGATTAGGGTTTTCGAAAATGACAGAGATGAAAGGAAACCTGGTTTGAAACCATGGATTCAAGCCATAAACACTGAGAAAATGATACTCACAAATGGAGATGGCCATAGGTAGGCCTATGAAATGGTTTTGAACAAACTCTAGGTTGAATCTCTTCGATATTCTTCCATAAATCAACATAATCGAACAACCAAAAGAGGTGAGAGGCTAGTAGGGCCAGAAATTACAGAGAAACCCCATGAACGGGTGGTTTTTCGGTGATGGCGGCTAGGTTTTAGGGGGGTGCTTGAGAGAGAAGATGGGAGGTCAGGGAGAACGAAAACGGCGAAATAAAAGAAAATAAGGGGGTTAGGGTTGGGGTTAGACTAAAACGGGAAAGGAATAATATGGATTGTTGATCGCGGAGATCAACGGCCATGATTAGAGAATGTTTTGGGTCGGGCATGGGTTATTTAATTTGGGCGGGGGTTGATTGGGCTACGATTTTAAGTAATTGGGAAGTGTAATTGGGTTAAAACGAAATTGAAAGGGGCTATATTTTTAAATACCCAATTAATTAATAAAATAATTTGTAAAAATAATTAACAAAATTATAAAAATGATTTTCATGTATAAAAGTGATTTTAAAATAATTACTTGATATTATAAAAATATAAAAGCTATTTTTTGGCGAAATAAGGTAATAATGCATACATGGGCTATTATTGCAAAGTTATTGCAATTGTAATCCAAAAAATATAAATGTCGCTATTCATGCAATAATTAAAGCTTGATATAAATATAAATGATAAAAATTAAGCAGTAAAATCATTATGAAACCATTTGTGCGGCAATTAGTAATTAGTTATATAAATATAATACTAGGATAAATTAACAAAATTCCTTAGAAAAATGCAGAAATTATGAAAAATATTAATTGATGCTCATGCATTGTTTTGAAAGCTATATATGCATTTTAAAAATAATATAGGGAAAATTGGGTATCAATAGTCACGAACATTGCGGAAGCTCAATGTCGTTTGGATCATTGTCAACAGGCTGACCAAGTCTGCGCACTTTATTCCGATTGGACTACTTACACTTCAGAGAGATTGGCCCAGATTTACATTCAGTAGATTGCTCGGTTGCATGGTGTGAATGTTTCTATCATTTCAGATAAAGGCCCTCATTCCACTTTGCATTTCTAGAGAGAAACACATAGCGAGTTGAGTACCGGGGTAGAGCTCAGCATAGCCTTTCATCCGCAGACTGACGGGTAGTCGAAGCAGACAGTTCAGATTCTGGAGGATATGGTCAGAGCTTGTGCGATTGACTTCGGAGGGTAGTGGGATCGGTTCTTTCCCTTGGCCGAGTTTGTGTATAACAACAGTTATCACTCCAGAATCGAGATGGCTCCATTTGAGGCTTTGTATGGTCGGCGATGTCATTCTCCCATCAGATGGTTTGAGCCCGGCGAGGCTAGGTTATATGGCACTAATTTAGTGAAGGATGCCTTGGAGAAGGTAAAGTTGATTCAGGAGTGACTTCGCACATCATAGTCTAGACATAAGAGTTATGCAGATCAGCGCGTGATTTATCATTTATGGTGGGTGAGAAGGTTCTCTTGAAAGTCATGCCGAGGAAGGGTATCATGAGGTTCAGGAAGAAAGGCAAGCTAAGCCCAAGGTTTATTGGCACATTTGAGGTGTTGAGGCGAGTTGGAGAGGTTTCTTATGAGCTTCCTTTGCCTCCCAGTCTATCGGGAGTTCATCCAGTTTTTCGTGTGTCTATGCTTCATATGTACCATGACGACATGTTGCATGTTTTAGATTACAACATGGTTCAACTAGATGAGATCTTTGGTTATGAGGAGGAGCTAATTGCCATTATTGATAGGTAGGTTCGCTAGTTAAGGTCTAAGAAGATTACTATGGTAAAGGTTCAGTGGAGGGGTAAACCAGTCGAGGAAGCTAATTGGAAGACCGAGGAGGACATGTAGTTCATATATCCACACTTATACAACACTCCAGGTATGATTCTAGACTCGTTCAAGGATGTACATTTTTTTAAGAGGTGGAGAACGTAACGATTCAACCCGTCGTTTTGCTTTTTAGATCCCTGTTTTCCTAACTAATACTCTTCGTATGTGCTTTTTCTACTTTATGACTTACGGGGATGGTTGGTTTGGATTTGGAAGGGTTTGGGATGTAATCGAAACATTTCGTTCCTTAATAGTGACCAAAGATGGCTAAGTTTGACTTGTGTCAATATTTTTAGTAAACAACCTCAGAACAGGGACTTGATGAATCCAATAGGTTTGTATGATAATTTTGTACTTGACTTGTGTTCAAATTGAGTTTCGTGTGATCCGGAGCGTTTCAGTGCTTAATGTTCAAAGTTAGCGCGTTGAAGGTTTTCATCTTTTTTGAATTTGGTTTGAAGTAGACTTTGGTGTAATCGAGCTCCATTTGGAATTCTGAACCTAGGAATAGGTATGTATGGTGATTTATGACTTCTACGCAAAATTTAGCGTCATTCTGAGTTGTTTATGTAAGATTAGATGCGTTCGGAGCTAATTGAAAAGTTTGAAGTTCATAAGTTGATTTGATTTGGTTTTGGGGTGAGATTCTTAGTTTCAATTTTATTTTACATATTCTGAGCGTTCGAGCAGGTCTGTATTATGTCTATAGATTTGTTGGTGCAGTTAGACAGGGTCCTAGGTGGCTCGGGTGAATTTTGGATCACTCGGAGCTAAGTTTGAAACTATGTTGTTGCTAGTTTTGTTTTCCTGCTTTACAAATGTGGAGGTGGAGTCGCGTTCGCGTAGAGAGAAATGGGGGACTGGACATTTTGCTCTTCGAGTGGGCTCGCATTCATGTAAAGGAAAGAGCCTGGGAAGGTGTAACGACCCGGGCAGTTGTTCTAAGAGTTTTAGTCCCGTTTCCCCCATTTTTTCTTCTTTAGGTGTTGTTCAGCTTTAGTATGTTGCATCAGGTTATGTGCTTCGGGTCTAGAGCGGTTTTGGAGTAGAATGAGACACTTAGTCTTTTATTTAGAAGTTTAAGTTGGAAAAGTCAATCAGATGTTGACTTATGAGTAAACGATCTCGGATTGGGCTTTTCATGGTTCCGTTAGCTCCGTTAGGTGTTTTTTGGACTTATGAACGTTTTCGGAATGTAATTTGGAGGCCATGGTAGAATTAGGCTTGAATCGGCGAAAGTGAAAATTTGGTGATTTCCGATCGGCAGTGGAAAATTAGATATCGGGGCCGGAATGGAATTTCGGAAGTTGGAATAGGTTCGTAGAGTCATTTGTGGTGTGTGTGCTAAATTTGGGTTCATTCGATCATGATTTGATTGGTTTCGGCGTCGTTTGCGGAATTGGGAAGTTTATAAGTTCTTAGGCTTTAAATTTGAGGGTAATTTGGTGTTTTGGTGTTGTTTCGGGTAATTCGTAGGTTTGACTAAGTTTGAATCATGTTATGGGATATGTTACTACGTTCGGTTGAGGTCCCGAGGGCCTCGGGTGAGTTTCGGGTGGTTATGGGATCATTATTTGGCCTTGGAAGCTGCAGATCTTGGTTTCTGGTGTAGGAAGTGTGGACCGCATAAAATTGGCGCGGACCGTGGAGGTATTATGCGGACGCAGTGGGAGTTTCATGGGCCGCAGAAGAAGAAGTATGGTCACGATATATTAGTGCGGACCACGGAAAGTAAGGTTCAAGGTCCGCGGCCGCAGCAGAAATTATGCAGACCGCAGTGAAGGTTCAGAGGGTGCACTATAAATATGGGAATTAGGGCTTTATTTCACATTTTGGACCTAGGGAGCTCAGTTTGTGGCAATATTTCGAGGATTTTTCAAGAAATTTATCGGGGTAAGTGATTCTGACTCGGATTTGGTTAATATACATGAATATATCAATGATTTCATCATCTGATTAGTACTTTGAGGTGGAAATTTCGAGAAAAATTATAGAAACTTCAAAAAATGGATTTTTGGAATTTGAATGTCAATTCGAAGTCGGATTTTTAAAATTTTGATATGGTTGGACTCGTGAGTGAATGGTCTTTGTAGTTTTGCGAATTTTATCGAGTTTCGAGATGTGCCCTAGGGCTAGGTTCTAGCCAATTTCGAGTTTTTGGCCTAATTTTGTAGTTTTTCTTGTGGAATTTGTTTCTTTAGCTTATGTTGATAGTGTTGTTCTGGTTGTGGATAGATTCAGAGCTTTTGGAGACCGAGTCGAGGGGCGAGGGCATCCCGGAGTAGTATTTTACGATGTTAAGGTAAGTAACAATTTTAACTCTGGCTTTGAGGGTATTAACCCGAAGAATTGATACCATGTGACTGTTTGGAGGCGATACCCACGCTAGGTGATGGGCGTGTCGGTGTACGCCACCAGGGCTTGAGACTTGGTCCGTCCTGTGAGGGTGTGAGGCCTAATAGCCGTTATTTGTGACTATGTGTTTACATGTATGTTAAACTTGATTTCCTTCATGTTAGAGATCATGCATAGGCTTTATTCATGCTCACATTAGTTGTACTCAGTCATAGAAATTCTTGTACATGTTTACCTCAGTCTCTATTATCTTGTTGATACACTGTAATACTTTATTTTGACTGCTTCCCCTTATTTGTTGAAAACTGTGAGGCTAGAGAGGTACATGACTGAGTGAGGTCGAGGGTATGTTGTTAGACATTGTACTATAGCACATGAGTTGTCTGTGTAGATCCAGATTGTACTATAGCATGTGAGTTGTCTGTGCTGATCCAAATATGATATGATAGCACGTGAGTTATCCGTGCAGCACGTGAGTTGTCCGTGTAGCACGTGAGTCGTTCGTGCAGATTAGCGCTTGGGTTGAAGGAACCCCTCCGGAGTCTGAACACCCCTAGTGAGCGCATGTACATATTGAGTGTGTGCATTGAGGGCTGATGGATTGAGTGACATTGCTGTGAGGTCTGTTGTACTCATACTACACCCTGCACTTCATGTGCAGATCCAGGTGTGTTTTAGCGCGGCGATTGTTGAGTCCAGGCCGGCTTATCTTCGGAGACTGCAAGGTAGCTGCCAGCGTCCGCATGAACTTGTTACTCCGTCTATCTTCTGTTTCTCTTCATGGGTTGTATTGACAGATAGACAGTTGATGTATTAGCTTATGGATTTAGACGCTCATGACCTAGTGACACCCTGATGTATGGGGCGCGTTTTTTGCATTTCTATATTTATTTTCAGAGTTTAGCTTGGTTTATAAATATTCAAATATTGAAAGTGTCTTTGTTAAATTCTTATAATCAAATTAGTAGTAATATTTTGGGAAATAGGCTTGCCTAATATCACGATAGGCGCCATCAGCACATGGTTTAGATTTGAGTCGTGATAGAAGGTCATCAACCATTACCCTTCGCGTTCGTGAAGGTATCATCATGTTCGTGAAGGTATCGTTACGTTCGTGATTCTCGGGCAGGGCAAGCCTTCGCGATCGCGATCGCGATACCGCCCTCGCATTCATGATGAAGGTTTTCAGGGCCTGCGCAAGCTTTGCCTTCACGATCATGAGGCCCTTTTCGTGATCACAAAGGAGGGTCAACTGAGCAAAAACTTAATTTAAATCAGGACTTAGGCTCATTTTCTTTTATTTCACTTTTGGTTAGCCGATTTAGGAGCTATTTAGAGGGATTTTTCACCTAGAATTGTAAGTTAAGTAATTACTACTCAAAGTGAGCTTAATACATGGATTATGGATAGATTTTAACATGTAAATTGTGGAAGTTATAGGATTTTGTTGAAAAAAATAGATTTTGATAAAAATGGGATTAGACCAAGAAAATGATTATGAAATTGGGTATAAATCATATATTTGTGTTTGTGAGGTTATGGGTAACATTTATTTACGAAAATTTCTGCAATCTGGCCACGTGGGCCCAGGGCGAATTTCAGGAATCTTCCAATTTGGGTTGGATAATTACTCTATTAGTTAAATTATAAACTTTTGAGTGTATATTGATTAGTTTTCTACAACCTTTGGCTAGTTTTGGATTGTTCGTGTCACGCCCCAAAATCGAGGGACGCGACCGGCACCCGACCGGGTGACCCGAGTCAAGCGAACTTGATTTGTCTTTCCCACCCAACGCATTTCCCCGTGTTTATAACATACATTATTTATGTGAAACAATGAGATAAGCTTAAAAGTGCGTGATTACCACATTAAGTCCAATTTTTCCCTCATGTTACATTATTGTACTAGATTTCCCAATTCATACCTATTAGATACAACACTTCGCGATACAGACCACGATTTACGAACACGTACAACTACTGCCCAAAATATATATATACACTCACATAGTGTCTACGGATCCTCTAAGAGTACTAGGAGTTTATACAATAATTGCCGGCAGCAAGACCCCGGCTATATCTTACAATACATAATATACTCAAAAAGGAGAAGGCATGAACTGCACATGGCCCAGAGAGGAAATGGGGCTCACCAGTACAGCTGAAAAAGGATGAGGAGAAGGCACCACTAACGGCGAGCTGAGCAACCTGCTATGGACCCACCTACATCCATATAAAAGATGTAGCACCCCCGGCAAAAGGGACGTTAATACTGTGGAATTGTACTAGTATGTATAAACAAACTTTATCCCAAGTACAATCAAACAATACACAAGTAAGGAACATCAATGGAACCAATTAATCAATGCACGTGGAAAGAAACAACATAAATCAAACAAGTTTCACAATCTCTCCTTTTTCCCTTTCAACATCATCATATTCAAGAGCTCATAGATTTTCATTTCAGTAGTGATAACGATCACATTCCATCCTTATTACCTCGGGCACCCTTATTACCTCGGCCACCCTTATCACCACAACCCATCAGCATTATTCCTTCGTGTTGCGGCGCGCAACTTGACCCCGCCTGACAATTTTAATTCACATCACAATTACAAACAATTTCATCACAAGAATCACCATTTCAAGGAATACAAGTTCATATCGACGACTTATTTATTAAGGACCAAGGCACCATAACTCTTATCAAGTAGTAATTTCATGAACACAGTGTTGCCATAATCGCCCAATTCAGTTACATCGTTTCACAGTACTCTTTTTCATTACTTTCCAAGTATGGCTTTCAACTATTTTACACAATCCCACATTTGAGCACATTATCAATCTTTCGTTCATTACACATCAAACACCTTTCACAACCTCATACACCACAGTAGCATGACAATCAACTAGGAAAATCAGAGAATAGAATCTCACACCTCAACATGTTTGAACAATCAATTCACATATTTCCAAATAAGGTACACATACCAAATACTCGGACCCAACAAAAGGATTCCACAAAGGTTAAAGCTAGCAATACATACCTGGGGTCGAAATTCCTTTTAAATTTTTACTCACAAATCACCGGACCGACTAGTACCATCAATTTAGTTCACAATTAAACATATTCAACAGAGAATTGGAAATCATGCATACAATTTGAACTCTTTTTTTTTTCTTTTAGGCATTTTATCAAATGCTATATGACTCCCCCCTTAGATTGCCAACCCCTTATTGTGAACTTTATCCCAACCCACTTCCTCTTAATAGATTATGGACATTAATGGTCATGCATGCAAGGTATAAACTTATATTTTCAAGAATCAATTCATGAGAGTACCCCTTTTGTTTAAAATCAAAAAACTAATGAAAAGGGTTTGGGGATTCTTACCTGTTAGAATGAATAAGATGATGATTACTTGAAATTTCCAGGCCTGAGTGACTTTGAAAATCTAATTGATAAAGATGAAGCTTTCTCCCTCAAGAACCCTCTCTCCCATCTCTCTAATTTTGTTCAGAAAATTTTTAAAAATGAAGGGGAGGGGTGTTTTAATGAACTAGGTTCGGGTTTAAAAATTAGAAAAATAGGGCCCGACACAAGAATGCGGTCAGGAATCGCATTCCTGACATGCGGTTCGCATATCTGACCGCACAATGGCCCTCAAGATGGGCAAAAAATCCAGAACACACTGCCCAGGTATGCGACCAATTGTGCGGTCCGCATACACGTTACGCGATTGCATACTGGACCGCATAGTTGACTTCAAATGGGGCAGTATTCTGCCTAGGTATGCAACCATTATGCGGTCTTCATACACGTTGTGCGATCGCATAGAGCGTCGCATAACACCTACTTCCTGGAAAATTATATTCTTTTAGTCTCAGGGTACCCTTAACTCAATTCAGGTCTGCTTCAAGGATTTCCACAATAAAACAACTCGGGGACTTGTTCGGCATTATTTTTAAATAAGAAAATTTTACGGGTCCTTACAGTTCGGCACCGATTTGAGGCTATTAATGTGAAATTGTGGACCGAGAAGAGGAATTGGAAATGAATTAAGTCTCCTGGCTAATCATGTAAGAGTGAATTATCCCTATAAGTATGTCAAATGGTTGTTTGCTAATAATTGTGGGTGTTACGTGTGCACGATATGATGAGAGTCCGGATATGGCTAAAATCATGCTTATGTTCGGGTAGATTTAGGACCCTACCATGTATTACTTGTATTGTTTGCACTAAACTTTTGTTTTGAAAATGGATAAGGGATTTTAAGGGATTGAGCTTCGTAACTTTAGGTTTTGGCAGAATACTTGACTGTTAATTGAAATTATGCTCTCTTTCAGTATCAATCCTATGTAGTAATCGTTGATTGGAGTTTGTAGAGTTTCCTTTATTCCTGTAGATCGGTCCGAACACATCGGAAGTATATTAGATGCATCTATGGTTCGTGTCATCCTACCCTTGGCAGTATACACACTATTATGGATCGGGTCGTATGACCTCGGCATAAATCGTGCGTGATATTTCTTACAACCCGATTATACTTGATATTTCTTCTTGGTCTGAGACAAAAAAACTTACTTGGGGTTCTTATGTGTTAAATACTTGGCCTACGATAAATGGAGACTTTAAATTGATATTATGTTTAAAAATTATGAATTAATTTTTCTTATCTCACTATTATTGTTGTATTTTCATGCCTACTTATGATTTGTAAATTTTAGTTATTGATCCATAGGAAGTGCCGATGTCGATCCTTTGTCACTAAATCTTCTAGGTTAGACTAGATATATACTGGGTACATGTTGTTTATGTAATCACGCTACACTTCTACACTAATCGTGCAGGATCTGAAGCGGGTGCATCTGGTGGCCAGTCAGACGCGTATCCCCGCTACCTGGAGACTTAGTGGTGAGTTGTTTCCTATGCTCCGTTCTGCAGCACCCAAAGCCTCTTCCTTGTTTTATATATTTTTCAGTCTATCTTACTCCTGACAATAGTATAGGAGGTTTTGTATATTATACTAGTTTGCTCATGCACTTGTGACACGGTATTTTTGAAATTCTAGTAGATATTCATGGTTTTTTATTATTAAATTCATTAATTCACTTTTATATTTATCTTAAGCTATATATTACTACGGTCACCTACTATTTATTTCTTTATTAAATAAAATAAATGACTTTAAAAATATTAAAATAAACAATTAAGTGGATAATTCCCCATTGGCTTGCTAGCAATGATGTTGGGCGCCATCACGGCCCATAGTGGGAATTAGGTCATGACATATTATGCCAAAATCTTCTTCGTCATTCCTACTAACAGAAATATATTGACATTCCATTTTCCTTCAATCTTTTATTCCAACTTCTAATATTATGTTTATTGGGTTGAGTTTTTGTATTAAAAGAAATTTAAAAGTGCAACTTTGATTTTTGAGTAGGCACTTTTCTTAAGGGTAGAATTTCTATTTAACAATTTACACCACGTGGAGAAATTACTATCCTAAAATATTAGCGCACAATCATTTTGCTTTTTTTTTCTTTATCTATCAAAATATCTTGCATCATTTCACATATATATTAAGTCATCTTGACCTCAAAAAAACAAGTTGTTCACCCGAAAATCTGAGTAACAATTAAGCTTATAACGAAGTATTAAAGATATATGATTTAGTCCAATACTAATTGATAAACGAGAAGATAAATATATGAGTTAAGTGAGCAAGATATATCAAACCAACGTATCAGCAGACTTCGATCTAGACCCAAGATAACCTCGAGATGGACTCACATGAACAGTAGTAAAGTAAAGAAAATATTATAAAGCTAAAGAACAATTCTGATGAGCACAAAAGTAAGAGTGTATATTCTTTGCTAACGATCGATGATGTTTGCAAATGAATGGGTTCCCCTTTATATAATAGGGGAATCCCAAATAATGTACATCCTATTTCTAGAAAGGAATCTAATTTGTACAGTTGTCTGTTTCGGGATTTACGCTTTGATCTTTGTGCCATTGTAGGAAACCCACCCATTATGTTGTAAGCCTATAACGGCATTATCCCGAGGTAGGTTTTACTCGGCCTCTGGTGCTACGTGTTTTGGTCCTCGAGCCTCGCACCCCATCACTAGTCTCGAGCTCGATCTACCAAACTTGCTTGATCCATTTGAACTCGGGATCGGGGTAACCTCTCGAACCTGTGAAATGGGGCGTACCTAATTTTGACCGTATACAAATAGTTCTCGCGTTTCTTAGAATAAAATGATAAGAAACGATTTGAGTCTTGAAATTCTGAAGTCCCTGATAATGACATCATCCTCATGACATAAGCGTTAAAGTGATCAAAACGTCCCATCGGTTTCGCTTCCCCAAAATATTAAATGTGCGTTAGTGCTGGTGGGGTACTAGAGCCACCGAACGGTCACCGATTTCCTATAAATACTTTGTTATTTTCCTCATTATGGATTTTTACTTTCATTTTCATCTCTTCTGATCTCTTCTTCTCCTTGTCTTCTCCTTTTCCGCCACTAGTTCTTTCGCTTCCTTAACACTAAAAGCTGCCAAATGGTATCTCCTTCCACCTATCTCGACCAGAATCAATGGCTAAAACCTCTAAAGTTGTTCCTCAAAAAGAGGTAGCTTCCTCTTCTTCATCCCGTGCAGCCGGTGGTAAGGCCCCGGCCCTTCACAAAATCATTCCTGGTGGCTATACCCTACAGAAAGACGTCACCATCGAGAATTCATCTGATGTTCCCGGTCGGTGTAAGCACGCTTCGAGGTACATCTATTTGATATCGAAAGGCCACATTGATACCATGAAGAAGGATTGTAGCTGGGGGGAAGGGTTCGTGGTAAAGATCCCCACCCGAGATGAGAACATTACTACCTATGTGGAGGGGTTTGTAAGTGTATACAATTACCCCTTCACGTTGCGTCCCCTTGATCCGCTCGTGATTGACTTCTGCAAAAGGTACCAATTTACCTTTTCTAGATCCATCTGTCTTTCTGGTGCGTTGTGATAATGCTTCGATACTTCTCTAGCAAGTCCGAGGGGCTCGAACTTACCCTTAGCCACCTTATTCGCTTATACCGGCCTCAACTCTTCTGAGGGTTGATTAAACTGCAATGCTGATCGACCAAATCATTCTTCGCTATTAATGACGAAGATAGAGATAAAGGATGGATGAGTCGGTTCATCCTAGTGAGGACCATTGATGTCATCCCTGAGGAGAAAATGTCGTTCCCCAAGAAGTGGAAGTTCGACCATAAGTGGAGCCCGTTTCCTTAGCAAATTCTTGCACTTTTACTATACTTTGACTAACTTTCTTTCCTTTATCTGCAGCGGTCCCTTGGATGCCCCATGAGATCCCCGATCTCAAGGATTGGACCCGGAAGCTAGCTGCTACCGCATCATATGGCAAACGCAAGTGGCGTGACGTGTCGAAGGGCAAGTGGGAAGCCAAACACCATGGTAAGATCTCTGATACTGTCTTCTTTATCGGGGATGCTTCATTTCTGACACTTAGCTTTTATTTATGCAGGGATTGGAGATTTCTCCGAAATGAGGCCAGCCCCTCTATAGGAGAAGGTCAAATCTCCGATCCCGGAACTGAAAAAAAGAAAATAAGAGGAAAAGGTATTCAAAGCTCGAAGATCCTCAAAACAAAGTGGGGCTTGCTCGGAGGCATAGGAATAATAGTATCCCGGTGGACATAGACTCGGCCCACCAGTTTATGGAGGATTACGACGACGAGGGCAAGGTTTAGATGTTAGTGACTCGAACCATGAAATCGACCGAAGCTGCTAAGCCATCCGAGCCTGATATCACACCCCGAGGCAAGGAGACCTAGAAGGATGAAAAGGAAAAATCTACTGAATTGCCTGAGGTTACAATTGTTATGCAGCCTCCAATGAGTACCACAAAGAAAGCAAGTTCCGAGGTACCCATGATCAAACAGAGTGCCTCAGGTGACCTTCCCGGGGCCTTGACAATGGGTCATTCTTCGTCATTACCGGCCTACTCTGAAGAAGCCATAAGGGATGCTCAGGCCCTGAAAACACCCGAGTTGGGCGGAGCCCCTAGTGAGTATGATCCTTTCCAGGGTTGTTTCACGGGGTCGATTATGCCGATCTTATTGATGCATCCTCGACCTTCAAAAAGGCCCAACGTCTCTTCTCTAAGGTAAGCCTCAATTATTAATGCTTCAATTCTCTCAATGTTTCAATTTTTCTTCCTTGATTTAACTGATCACTCATTTTCTTTATAGGCTTTTACCAAGTTCAAGGCCGAGATGAGCCAATATGAGGTCGAGCTGAACAAGTCCTTGGGTGAAGAGAAGGCCCTGAGGCTCCTTTGTGATCGAAAGGAGGAAGAGCTTAAAAATCTTCAGGCATTGACCAGGGCTCGAGAATACGAGGACGAGCTGGAGAAGCAGCTGACTAACATTTTGAAAGAGTATGGCCTTCCCCTCCTAACTACGGAAACTGATACTTCGATGTCTCAACTGCAGCAGAAGGTGGAGATGCTGGAGCAGCTTCGAATTGAGGTTGGTCGGGTCAATGCCGAGTGCAACCAATGGTAAGAAAAGATAGACCTCCTGGTTGTGGTAAAGGAAGCTGCATTAACAAAACTAGTTGTTGCCGAGACTCAGCTACGGAATGCCAAAGAGAGAAAGTCGGCCCAGGCCGAAAGAATTGTTGAGCTCTAGGATACTCTTGCTAAAGCCGAAGCCGAAGTTGCTAAATCCAGGGCCGAGGCCAAGAAGATTCAGATTACGGCTAAAAAGATTATTGCCGTATACTTGAAGGACACCGAAGCTGCTCAAACGGAGCTGAGAGAAGTTGTTGCTCGGGAAAAGCGAAGCAACGACTATGCCAGGTGCCGATCTCGGAGGGAGACTCTCGAGGAGGTACACACTAGGGGCTTTGATCTTTCTGAGGAGATAGTCCAAGCAAAGGCGGATGAAGTCGGTGCCCGATTCCTCATCTTCTTTGATGATGATGATTATGTCGAAGGCGGCCAAGGCGGGTCTGAAGATGAAGAGGGGGCCGAAGAAGAGACCATTCTCGATGGAAAGGCCACCCCCGAGGAAGAAGCAGTTTCAGGAGAAGAGGCTGCCATGGGGGGATGCTTCCTCGGTGTAGTTAGGAATTTCCTCTTTGTATTCCTTTTTTGTTGAACTCTTTGTATATTCCATCTTTTGAATGTATATAAAGAAGAATTTTCCTTTAATGCTTTCTCGATATGTTTTTTGTGCTTTACATTTTTTGTAAAAATTTCATTCTTCGAACTGTGTATTTGAGATTCCGCTTTGAATGGTTTCTTTGCCGCGACCAGGTTCAAATAAGGCTCGAACCTTTGAGGTATATACCTTTAGCTTTGAATAGTGACAAGTCATCGAGCCATAGTCAATAATGTTTTTTTGGGCTCGGGGTAATCGAAACTTTGGGTTCAGATAAGATGAAATTTTAACCCTTAGTGTGTCTGCCCTTGGGCTCTTTTATATCGGCCCTTAGGCTCTTTAAAAGTGACTATAATATTTCCCTTTTTGGCTAAAGACTTAGTAAAAATTTCTCATGCCTTAGCATATATTTCAAGGGTTCGACGATCGGAACCCAGATTTTCGTAGCTCGTTTGTGTTGAGGTGATTTAACATCTCGAAAGTTGATGTTATTGAAGCCTTTAAATTATTTGGGGGCTGATTTTATCGAAGCCCTTGCTTTGCCGATGATAGCCTTATTTAACCAAGTTTTCAAAGTGTTTGAAGGCCTTAGTTTATGGCGGAAGTCGAACGTCTCCGAGCCGCATTATTTCGGTCGTGGCCTTTTCATATAACCATAGTCTTTAATATTGCCGTAACCTTCGGGTATGTCCCTTGGACTTGTTTTCCTGATTATTTTGATTTATTTTTTAAATATTAGTCCCCGAGTGTGATGGCCTTGGCCTTTACGTCGAGGGGCGCCTCTTTGAGGTCTTACGAGTTCGATTTTACATGATTCGAACGTGTTGACTATCGAGGATAGTCCTCGAATAGTCGAGATGTACTTGTGTTTCGGCTCTTGAGCCTTTTCTCATATAGAATCTTAAGTACGGAGTAGAAAATTTCTTCAAGACATAAAGTGTTTAAAAGAAAAGGTTCTTTTTTAAATAACTCGTACATGTGTACATGTTTTACCTTCGAGGCTCGGTTATTCTATATGGACACAGTTCCTTTGACCGTTTGGCCCATTACAAAGTTTTCCTTTCGAGACCCTCTTAGCGCAAAGAATTTTCCTCGGAATGTTTGTCCAGTCCCCGAGGGTGATGCCCCCCAGTATTCGAGGTGTATTAAAAAGAAGCCTTGGATACTGTTGAATTCTCCTTAGGTAGCACATAGTTGTTGCCTCGTTAATGTAAAGACCCGTAAAATTTCTATGTCAAAAATAATGCCCGAGTAGGTCCCTGTGCTGTTATAACTGTAGAAATTCTTAAAACGGTCCTATTTTGAGTAAAAAGTATCCCAGAACTTAAAAGATTAATTTTTCTAGAAATTGCACGTTATGCGACGCCCTATGCGATCGCATAGCAGGTATGAGGACCGCATAGTGGTCGCATACCTGGACAGTTTGTTGTCCATTTTGAGGACAACTATGCGACCTAGAATGCGATCGCATTTCACGAATGCGGGCCGCATAGTTGTCACATTCTAGCCCCATGGTTTTTGCGAAGGACGTTATGCGATCGCATAACAGGTATGCGGACCGCATAGTGGTCGCATACCTGGGCAGTCCGGTCCCCTCTAGGTCCATTTTGAGGGCCATTTATGCGACAGGAATGTGGACCGTATAGCAGTAATATGATCGCATTCCTGACCGTATCTCTGTGTCGGGTCTCATATTTTTTAAATTTAAAACCCGACCCCCTATTTTATAAAACAACTCTTCCCTTCATTTTTAACGATTTTCTGACAAAAAATAGAGTGAGAAGAAGAGAGTTCTTAAAAGAGAAGGTTTCAACATCATCTAATTTGATTTTCCAAAATCACTCAAGCCCGGAAATTATCGAGTTATTGTCATCTTCTTCACTCAAAGAGGTAAGTCTTCACCCTATTTCCCCAATTTATCAGATTTTGTGTAAGAATAAAACACACATAGGTTGGTTCTTGAAAATAAAAAGTGAAACCTTGCATGCATGTGAATAATCTTCCATAATCTAGCAAAGGGAAGTAAGCTAGGGCAATCTTTCACTAAAAAGGGGTAGTTAATCTAAAGGACCACATAGTAGTTGATAAAATGCCCAAATGAGTTCAAGGTTCCTAACTCTAAGTTTGAATGTGTCACATTGTAAATTAGATTGAAGGCATTAGAAGGTCCGGTGATTTTGGATAGAAATTATAGAGAAATTCCAACTCAAGGTATGTATCGCTATCTCTAATCCTCATAGGATAAACCCATGGTTCTCACTTTCCGGGTATGATTCTCTTGTCGGATATATGTGGAATTTATGTGTTATATGTGCCTAATTGAGGAATCTTTTCTTCTATGTCATTCCATGCTAATACCATATCGTTGTGCTACTTGAGTATATGAGTTGTGATCATTTTATTCCTTCTTCTACTATGTGTGTGATCCTTGCATATGATGGTTGTGGTAATTTTCAAAGACAAATTGTACGAAATATGAATTAAAAGTTGCTATGATATGAAATGGGTAAAGAAACGGTAATGATGTGAAATGCGAAACATGAGGTTGAATTGTTGTGAAACATGAATTAATAGAATGGATGGTTATGGAATATGGATTAAAGGATGAATAGTTGTGAAATGTGAATCAAAAGATTCTAATGATATGGAAGACGAATCAAAGAAAAATATGTGTTGGGTATCAAAAAGGTTAAAGTTGATGTAAGTGATCTAAAACACCAATAATTGTACCAGGAGAATGTCCTAGGGGTGAGAAGGCCTATCTGGTCTGGTTGGGATCGGACTTCATGCAGTACACATGGATGACTTGATATTGTGATAAGATTATGATTTGATGCTGATTATTGTCCTTGCTGCTTACAGTTGAGATGTCCTAGTCGATCGGGCAGAGATCGGACTCTACGTGCTATGCACAAGCCACGGTGTTAGCCTAGCCGAATCGGGCAGAGATCGAACTCCGTGAGAACAAGCCATGGTGGTTATATGAGATGTGATTGATATTCGAACCTCACTTAGGATGGCTTAGCCGATCGGGCAGAGATCGGACTCCGTGTGACAACGACACGGTGGATTAGTAATAATAATAACAAGATGAACTTAAAGGTACATTAACCAAAATATGGAAAAACGAGATGAGTGTTGTGGTAACTCTTGTTTGTGTTTTTTCTTGCCTCGGTGTATTGTTATCTGATGCCTCTATTTGTGTTGATTGTTGATGTTTATCCTATCTAGAGTAGGTTCGTTCATACATACTAGTGTTATTCAATGGTACTAACTTCCCTTTTACCAGGGGAGCTACATCTTTTAAATGGATGTCATTGGTTCTATAACATGTAGCGTTGATCGCCGTTAGTGGTGCCTTTCCCTCCATCTCTTCAGCAGTCTTGGTGAGCATCACTTCCTCTCGGAGCTGTGTGTAAATCATGTTGATTCATTTTGTTTATGCCATTCCTTTTGAGGTATAGTCGGGGTCTTGTTACCGGCACGTCTATGTATTCTTCTCCATAATCTTAAAGGCTCTTGAGACACTATGTGGGTTGTAAACATATTTTGGGTAGTTGTTGTACTTACTCGTAATACTGGTCCCGTATCGGGAATGTTGTACTTAGTATGTATGTTTTGGTAAGATCTAATGTTGAAAATGTTAAAAGAAGAAAGGGATTTATGTTTTAACCTCGTTCTTGAATCTATTTTCTTGTTTCACTTATAAAATGTACATTATGAACATGGGGAAATACGTCGGGTAGGAAAGGCAAATCCAGGTTCGCTTGACCGAGTTCATCCGGTTGGGCGCCGGTCTCATCCCTCCATTTTGGGGCTTGACATTTAAAAACCTTGCCGGAAAACCCATTTGGGATAAAACCCGATCTAAGGGAAAAAGAGTGCAATGCATGCTTTTTAAACCTAAGGTCTTTGTAAAATGGGTATCTTGGCGTCTTCGATAGAACACCTACAATGGGTTAGTTTCGAATACAAATGTAAAAGGGAGAAGGTCATACCTTAGCAATAATACCATTTGAGCAGTGATACATTCCAATTGTTTGGCAATTGTTCGTGTTCCATTTTGCTAAGTTTGTAGGATCCTTTTATGTTAACTATGATGACTCGATATGGTCCTCCCCATTTTGGGCCTAGTTTCCCTTCATTAGGGTCTCGATTATTGAGAGTGACTTTCCTTAGAACTAAGTTCCCGACTTCGAAGTGACAAAGGTTGGCCCTCTTGTTATAATACCTCTCGACCCTTTGCTTTTATGCGGCCATTGGAACAAGTGAATCTTCTCATTTTTCATCCAGTAGTTTGAGGCTAGTGTTCATAGCCTCGTGATTTTATTCCTCGATTGCATGTTGAGACTTGATGCTAGGTTCCCCGACATCGACTGGAATTAGCGCTTCGGAACCATACACCAACGAAAACGGGGTTGCTCCCGTGCTGGACTTTGATGTCGTTCGATATTCCTAAAGGACCTCAGGTAAAACCTCTCTCCATTTCCCTTTGGCATCACTCAACCTTTTCTTCAAGTTTTTAATAATTGTCTTGTTAGTTGACTCGGCCTGGACGCTTGCGCTTAGGTGATATGATGTTGATAAGATCCACTTTATTGTGTGATATTTGAGGAACTTTGTTACCTTGTTGCCGATTAATTGCTTTCCGTTATCACATACAATTTCAGCGAGTATCCCAAACCGACACACAATGTGATCCCATATGAAGTCTATGACTTCTTTTTCTCTTACTTTCTCGAAGGCCTATGCTTCCACCCATTTGGAAAAGTAGTCAGTCATAAACAAAATGAATTTAGCTTTACCTAGTGTCGTTGGCAGGGGGCCTACAATGTCCATCCCCCATTTCATGAATGGCCACGGGGATAGGACTGAATGGAGTTGTTCACCGGGCTGATGGATCATTGGTGCAAACCTTTGGCATTTGTCACATTTTCGAACAAAATCCTTACTATCTTTCTCCATGCTATCCCAGTAATATCCAGCTTTAATAATTTTGTGAATCAAAGAGTCGGTGCCGGAGTGGTTCCCAGAAGTGCCTTCGTGGATTTCTCGTTAAACATAATCGGTGTCCCCCGGTCCTAAGCATACGGCCAATGGTCCATCGAAGGTACTCTTGTACAACGTTCCATTTTCATCCAGTGCGAACCGGTCTGCTTTAGATCATATGCTCTCGACTCTTTAGGGTCCGAAGGGTGCTTTCCGTGCTTCAAATACTCAACATACTTATTCCTCCATTCCCAAGTCAAACTTGTAGATTTTATCCTAGCATGACCTTCCTCGACCAAAAACCTCGACAACTGAACAACAGTCCCCGGGACTACGTCATCTTCTTCGACTGATGAACCCAAATTTGCAAGTGCATCGGCCTCACTATCTTGCTCCCGAGGGATATGGTCCAACGTCCACTCCTTGAAGCGGTGCAATGTCACCTATAACTTGTCTAATGATCTCTTCATCCAATCATCTCTAACCTCGAAGCTTTTGTTCACTTGGTTCACCACCAACAGAGAGTCTCGTTTGGCCTTGATGGCCTCTACTCCCAGGCTTTTGGCTAATTTGAGACCTGCAATCATGGCCTCGTACTCGATTTTATTATTAGTTAATCTAGAAGTTTTGATAGATTGTCTAATAGTACTACCCGTAGGTGGTCTCCAAACAATGCCGAACCCGGGCCCTTTCACATTCGAAGCACTGTCTGTGAAGAGGGTCCACACCCCTGATGATGTACCTGACGTTAGTAGAAGTTCCTTTTCTACTTCGGGTACGAGCGTAGGAGTAAAATCATCCATGAAGTCTTCTAGAATTTGAGACTTGATAGCCGCTGGGAGTTGATATTCAATATCATACCCACCGAGCTCGATGGCCCATTTGGTCAATTGGCCCGATAATTCAGGCTTGTGCAAAACATTTTGAAGTGGATAAGTAGTTAACACACATATAGAGTGACATTGGAAATATGTCTTCAATTTTCTAGATGCAATTATTAATGCAAGTGCTAACTTCTCTAAATGCATATACCTGGTTTCAGCATCTCCTAAGGTTTGACTTACATAATAAGTACAGTTTCTCATTCGCCTTCGGAGTGTGAAGCAGAGGTAGGCTCGATAGATACCACTTTAGTTCCTCCAATGCTTGCTGAAATTCCGGAGTCCATGCGAAATCATTATTCTTTTTTAGCAAAGAGAAGAATCTGTGACTCCGATCCGATGACCTCGAGATAAATCGACCCAAAGAAGCTATCCATCCGGTTAGCCGTTGTACGACCTTCACATTGTCCACGATGGTGATTTCTTCGATGGATTTAATTTTGTCGGGGTTGTTCCCGATGCTCCTATTTGATACCATGAAACCCAGGAACTTTCCGGAGCCGACTTCGAAAGCGCATTTCTCGGGGTTAAGTTTCATGTTGTATTTTCTCAGAACCTCGAACGTTTCCTGCAAATGAGTCAAATGGTCCTCTAGCGCAGGGACTTAACTGTCATGTCGTCAATGTAAAATTCCATTGATTTACCTATCTGTTGGTCGAACATTTTATTAACTAGGCGTTGGTATGTAGCTCCCGCACTTTTTAGCCCGAAGGGTATTACATTGTAACAATATGTTCCGTACTTAGTGATATATGAAATTTTTTCCTGGTCCTCCGGGTTCATGTCAATTTGGTGGTACCCGGAGTAGGCGTCGGGAAAAGTGAGGATCTCATTCCCGGTCGTGGCGTCAATTATACTATCGATGTTAGGCAGTGGAACGGAGTCTTTGGGCATGACTTGTTCAAATCTTTGTAATATACGCAAATTCTAAGCTTTTTTCCTTTTTAGGGACTATGACCACATTGGCTAACCACTCGGGATATTTCACTTCCCTAATGGACCCTATTTTGAGAAGTTTAGTTACCTCATCCTTTATGAACGCGTGTTTTACCTTGGACTACGGTCTTCTCTTTTGTTTCATCGGTTTAAACCTGGGGTCGAGACTTAGCCGATGTGTTGTTATCCCTGTTGGGATCCCTGTCATGTCTAAATGGGACCACACAAAACTATGTTATTGATAAGGAATTGAATGAGTTTTTTCCTGAGTTCGGGGGTTAATCACGTTCTTAGGTATACCTTCCATTTTGGTATATGTTCGATCAATATCACCTGCTCCAGTTCCTCGACCATGGACTTCGTTGCATCTGATTCCTCTGGAGCGACAAAAGCTCGAGGATTAAGGAAATCTTCTTCTTCGTCCTCGAGTACCTGCTCCTCGGATTCAGTCGAGGTTGTGGACTATGATTTCTATTTATCCAAATGCTTGTCTTTGATGTTCGATTTCTCCGAAGTCGAAGGTGTTGGTGCTGGTGTCAAATCTTGAACTGTAAACATCCCCTTTGTTGCATGTTGCTCCCCGTAAACTGTTTTCACACCATCTTTTGTTGGAAATTTCATCATCTAGTGAAGAGTCGATTGTACCGCCCTCATGTTATGGATCCACAACCTTTCGAGCAATGCATTGTATCTCATGTCACCTTCGATGACATGAAATTTTGTGTCCTGGATGGTTCCGGCCACATTCACTGGTAGGATGATCTCTCTCTTTGTTGTTTAACTAGCCATATTGAAGCCATTTAAGACTCGAGATGATTGTACAATTTGATCTAACAGCCCGAGCTTCAGGAGCCTCGACCTGATTATGTTGGCCAAGCTACCTGGATCCACAAGAACACGTTTAACTTGAATTTTATTTAGTAAAATAGAAATTACCAAGGCGTCGTTGTGCAGCTGAGAGAGGACTTATGTTTCCTCGTCGTTGAATGTAAGGGTGCCTTCGGCATATAATCTCGGGTCCGTTTCTCTCCTGTAATAGACACTTTGGTGCGTTTGAAAATAGGTCCCTGTGGGATGTAGACCCCACCAACGATCATGTGGATGATATGTTGGGATTCTTCTTGCTCATTCTTTCTATTGGCGTCTCTTTCTCTGAAGTGATTTTTGGCCCTATCACTGAGGAATTCTCGAAGGTAACTTTCGTTGAACAAACGAGCTACCTCTTCTCTCAATTGTCTATAGTCCTCGGTCCTGTGGCCTGTGTACCATGATGTTTACACATCAAGTTAGGATTTTTTTGAGAAGGGTCAATTTGCATAGGTTTGGGCCACCTGGTATCTTTAATTCTTCCAATGGCCGAAACGATACCCGAGGCATCAACACTGAATTTATACTCTGATAATCTAGGTGCTTCTACGGGATCAGTGTACTTGTCACATCCATTCTTACTCATGAGTCCCCGAGAATTTTGCACCCGATCATTTCTTTGATCATTTCATGGGGGATTGCATCCCGAACCGTTGCTTCTTCAATTAGAGACATATGGCTGGTACCGTTCTCTATTTGACCTTGGTTCTCTGTCAATATCTCTTGAAGCCTTTACCACTAACTTGTTCGGGTGAATTGACCCCGAGGGGGCTCCAAACTAGTCGTCCTCGACCCTGATCTTTGATTGGTAGAGATTATGCACGTCCACTCATGTAACATCAGGGTATTCAACCAGATTGTTCTTCAACTGCCGTGATGCTATCGAACTTCGCTCATTCAACCCTTGTGTGAAAGCTTGAACGGCCCAATCATTGGAGACTGGCGGTAACTCCATTCGCTTCATCTGAAATCAGGACACGAACTCCCTCAACATTTTGTTATCCCTTTGTTTAATCTTGAAAACGTTCCATTTTCTCGTTGCAACCTTTATAGCACCAGCGTGTGCCTTTACAAATGAATCTTCCAACATGGTGAATAAATCGATAGATTTCGGGGGCAAGTTGTGATACCAAATCATTGCTCCCTTAGATAAATTTTCCCCAAATGTTTTCAGCAAAACGGACTCGATGTCATCGTCCTCTAAGTCGTTCCCCTTTATATCGCATGTGTATGTAGTGATGTGTTCATTAGGATCGGTGGTCCCGCTGTATTTAGGTATGTCCAGCATGCGAGACTTCTTTGGAATAGGCTTCCGGGTCGCGCTCGAGGGAAAAGGAGTTTGCACAAACTTTTTGGAATCTAAACCCTTTATGATCGGAGGCGCCCCTAGTATTTGATCGACTCGGGAGTTGTACATCTCCACCTTCTTATCATTATCTTCGATCATTTTTTCTCCTGATTCGATCCTTTTGGTGAGCTCTTCGAGCATTTTCATGAATCTAGGGTCAGTCACTGATTCATTGTCATTCGACCTTTCTGGCGTCGGTTCAGCACGATGAGTGGTTTCTGTCTCAACCACGCTCGGAGTTTTTTGTTGACTTTGAAGCTGAGCGATAGCTATCTTCTGAGCTTGTAGCATTTCGAAGATCACTTGGAGGCTAACTCCCCCATCTCCTAGACCATGTGTTCCTTGACCACCAGGTCATACCTCCCTGCGTACACTTCCTCCGATGTCTGCACCCAAGTCCGCATTTAGAGCGACGTACGAACCAGCATCGACTGGCTCTGCAATTGGCACTACCCCGGGGTTAAACGGTGCTACATGATAAGTTGGTATTTTACCAACTTATCTCCTCTTGGTACTTAGTTTTTTGTTTGATTTTGTTGAGATACTAAGGCCTTTTCTGAGGTTTATTAGCATATTTTAGGTATCAAGTGAATTAGAGAAGAAACGGAAGAAACCAAGTCAAAATGTGCAAAATTGTGGAAAAATGATTGCTGCCAGAGTTACTCTTTGCGATCGCAAACAGTGACACGCGATCACAGAAGGCCAGGAAACAATGCATCGTGATCGCAATGCAACTTCTGCGAACGCGATGAAGAAGTAGGTCAACGGCTCTAAAATTCTCTACGGGAACGCATTATCTAGTCTACGATCGCAATGGTTTGCATCAATACTCTACGCGATCGCAAACCTATTTACGCGATCGCGATTCATTAAGTCTGGGCAGAAATCTGGGCATTTTTGGCATTTCACGATTTTTACCCCAAAACCATTTAATACACAACCTAGCAGATATTTTGGACATCTTTTTACATCTTTGGGAGGCTTTTTTTGCCAATTTTCAGTCTTTAGACTAGAGAGAAATAGTTTGAAAGCTAGGGTTTTTGCAAACACACTTCGGTCTTGAAGATTTGAAGCTTTTGGTTGAGAATTTATTACTCATGTACGCTCATTTCTTCATTTCCTTGCTTTGTATTTTATATCTAAGTGTGTAGTATCGTTTCCAAAGGGATTATCTAACCCTAGGACTCTCCCATTAACTTTGAATTAATTTTGGGAAAGATTATTTGGGGTTGGGAATGATTAATTAACAAGAACTTGAGGCTTTAATCCTCATTTTATAAATCTACCTAGGGATAGGATTGAAATACTTGTAGCCATATTTGGGTGTGCTTAATATCTTGATTGTTTTAGGATAATTCAATAAGGAAGTCTTGTTAGTCTTCGAAAGAAGCTAATATAGAATTATTACCCAAGGCTTATTAACATAAACTCGCTCATATTTGTAAAATCGTGAAATAAAGTGGATCGTTACTTGAGTGTAATTCCCGATGCATCCATTCTTGTAGCCATTGATCATTTTATTTGCTTTCTAGGTTAGTTTACATTTTGCATTTAGACATAATATTTTCACAACCAAATTCTGAGTGTTTGGCATTACATAACAAGTGATAATTCTCTTATATTCCTAATCGCCTACATATTGTTCTTTGTGGGATTCGACCCCGACTCTTAGCCGGGTAATTTCGACCGTGTCCATTTACTTTTTAGTAGTGGATTTGGACGTCATCAAAATTGGCGCCGTTGCCGGGGAACAATTTGGCATAATTTAGGTTGTTTGAGAAGTAAGCGTAAGTGCTTTGGTCCAAACTTGTGAATATTTGTGTAATTATTTCCTTATCTTTTTTATCTTCCCATTTGTTTCTTGTTTATTTTATTAGTTTTGAAAAGAGAAAAAAAATGGCATCATATAATGAAAATTGGTCGGATGGTAGTTGTTCATACTTTGATGACCCTTTTCCTTATTGTGGAGGACTACACTCGTGGCAAAAATTGTTTAAATTCTCCCGGGGGTGGATTGTGTGCACAATCTCAAACCCATGAGTGGAGTATTGGTGATAAGTGTGGTCCTCAAAATGGTCATTGTGGTGATTGTGCTTATTTGTCCTTCCCTTCCCCAAGCCTTCGCTATGATGATTCTACTTTTTTTGATGGATGTTTTAGGCAAATGGAAGTGGAAGAAATTAAGCATGGTCAAAATGAAGAGTTCAAGCTCATGTTAGAGTGCCTACTTGAAGGAGGAAACAAAGAGCAAAATGCCTTGGAGGAGCTTTTGGAGAATATTATCCAACATGACTTGGCGCTTGAAAGGTTGAACTCGCAAATGAAAGAAATGCTTGAAACCTTAGAGGTCCAAAAAACCTCGAAAGTGAATGATAGCCAAGAATCTTCCGTGGAGGTTGAAGCCGAAAATCCTTCCTTGGAATTTGATCCAAACCAAGAAGAACTCTCAGATGCTCATAATGAGGAGACGATGCTCATTTTAGAGGCCATTCTTGAAAATGAGGAGAAGCACAACTTTGCACTCGAGGACTTGAAACAAAACTTGACTCAAAATGATGAGCATATCCGCACTTTGGAAGATCAAATGAATTCATTGGTTGAGGCTCATTATGCCTATCAATTTGAAAGTGTGGAAGAAGGTCAAGAAGAGTCCAACTCCGAGGAAGAAAATGAGCTTTATTTTAAGGAATCGAGAATTGAACATCCACCAACCGACTCCATAAGTGTTAGTGATGCCAAGGAAAAGGTAAAACTAGAGTCAACTGGTGTAATTGAAAATATGGTTGAGATTGACTCTAGTCCGGGGGAAAAAGAGGATGTCAATATCCGGGAAGAATTGGAATTTGAAGGTTTGATGTCACATTCCAAGCATTTTTCAACATTGGACTTGTGTGGTGATATTGGAATTGAACTACACGAGTCAATGAGGGATTGGGAGGAGAAAAGGCAAAGTTCATACATCTTACAATTTAAGGGAAGAAGAAGGAAAAATGACATTCCTCAAATGAAAGCCAAGAAGTGCAAAATGAAGCAATTAATTCTTGGATTGATCATCTATTTACCACCCCCCCCCCACCCCCACCGCTCGTAGTCACAAGCTTGATTCCAAGATAGGTGCCCAATTCATATCCTTCAAATGGCAAAAAAAGTGGTAAAGTTGATCCGCGTCGTGCCACGACGTTAAATGCGGCGCTTGGTGCGAGGCAACCTATCATTTTCAAAAAAATTGGTCATTTTTGAAATTTTCTATTTTAAAATAGCTTAGTATATTATTTTGAACTAATCTGCCAAGTTTCGTATTTTTTGAAATTGATTTGAACAGGTTGCATGGTCCGGGCAGTCCAAACCAGTAGCTGCAGAAAACTGCAGACCATCGCGATGGCTTGAAAAGCCACGCGTTCACAGAGAGAAAAAATTCTTTAACCATACGTGATCGCAGTAACAGGGTCGTGATCGCATCCATTTGGTAAATTTGTGTTACGCGAAAGCGGGTGTTCCCACACGATTGCGGTTAACAGGTAACTTCTAAATTTTTAAACATTAGAAATAAACCAAGGACGCCCACTCCACCAAAACAAAGAAATGGCACTCTCATGCTCCTATAACTCTTGAAACCGTCTCAAATCTTGCTCCTGCTTCAATTCCATTGCATCACTCATTCATCATCCTCAAGGTAAGTAGATTTCTCCTTTAACTCTCACTTTTTCCAATTCTTATTTTGAATTGGTAGATGGGCAGCCCAATTCTTCCATGCCCCAAAATTGAGGGACGAGACCGGCGCCTAACCAGATGATCCCGGTCAAGCGGACCTGGATTGCCTTTCCTGCCCAACGCGTTACCCCGTGTTTATGATTTACAATATTCCATATGAAATAGCAAATTAATCAAAGCATGGACTTACAACTTAAGTTCATTTCTCCTTGTAACATTTTAGCATTTGATAATCCCAAAAGATACAAGCTACATGCAACAGTTCCGATTCAGTCCACGATTACGAGTAAATACAACTACTGCCCAAAATATATATATACAACCCACATAGTGTCTACGGAACCTCTAATAATACTAGGAGTTTACATATATTTGTCGGCGACAAGGCCCCGGCTATACCTTTAAAGACACAAAATATACAAAAGAAGATGATATAGACTACACATGGCACCGAGAGAAAATGGGGATCACCAGAACTGCTGAAAGGATGAAGAGGAGGCACCACTATCGGCGGTCGGAACTACCTGCTATAGAACCACCCACATCCAAGTAAAAGATTTAGCGCCCCCGCAAAAGGGACGTTAGTACCATTGAATAGTACTAGTATGTATGAACAAGCTTCATTCTAAGTAGAATCAAACAGTACACAAATAGAGGACAGTCAGGGAAACCAAACAAATACCACACAGAAATACAGAAAATCACAAATGAAGGTTTCACAGTTACTCATTTCAATTTTCCATCTGTTGCGGCGCGCAACCCGATCCCACCGTACAGTCATATCTCACCCTTATTGCCTCTCCACCCTTATTACTTCGTGTTGCAGCGTGCAACCCGATCCCAACGTACAATCACATTTCACCCTTATTACCTCTCCACCCTTATTACTTCGTGTCGCGGCGCGTAACTCGATCCCACTGTACAATCACATTTCACTCTTATTACCTCTCCACCTTATTACTTCGTGTTGTGGTGCGCAAGCCGATCCCGTCGTACAATCACATTTTACAGAAACAACCACCACAATTAAATCACAAGGATCTTCATCGTGAAGAACATAAGTTCATATCAACCAATAACTATGTGAAGTCAAGGCACAATGATCCTTACCAATCAGTAATTCATATATGGTGTTGCCACAATCATTTAACTCAATAAAATCAGTCCATATTTACTTTCATCATTTGCTACACGTCCTTTAGCACTTTGATACGTTCAACAATGTAATTAATAGCAACATCAACTAACAATTCAAGAACAAAGATTCTCATCATCAAGGATATTCATTCGTAACAACCAAGTAACCATATGAAATCAAGGCCACAGAAATCTTTATCAAACAGTGAGTCATATACAGTATGCCATCAACATATAGCTCAATTAGTTTATCCACGTTTCCTTTCCATTATTTACTACACAACATTTATCACTTAGATACATTCAACAATTGGAGTCGTTATCATTTCTTTTGTTTGGTAGTACATCCTTGCATACCGATGTATTCAACAGTTAACAAGCTTTGCACATGATAGAGTAAGCACAAAGAATCACCCTTTTCACAATCTCATATAGCATGGTGGCATGGCACTCAACTAGGACAATTAGAGAATAGAATCTTACGTCTCAACACATTCGAACAATCAATTCACATATGCTCAAGCAAGAAACTCATACCAAATGCCCGGACGCCAACAAGGTCACTCTACAAAGATTAAAGTTAGCCATAAATACCTCGAGTCAGAATTTCCCTTTAATAACTATTCTCAAACCACCGGACCTTCTATTGCCTCCAATCTAATTTACAAGGTGCCATGTTTAGACTTAGAATTGGAAATCATGAACTCATTTGGGCATTTTATCAAACACTATGTGACCCCTTTGATTAATTAATCCCCTTTTTAGTGGAAGGTTACTCTAACTTACAACCCTTTTCTAGATTAGGACAAATCATGAACATGCATGCACGTCTTAGTTTCTATCTTCAAGAACCAATTCATGTGTGTTCCATTTTTAACCAAAACCTGAGAATTGAATGGAAATGGGGTGGGGACTTACCCCTTATAGTGAGAAAGATGAAGATTACTTGATAATTTTCGGGCCTAAGTAGAGATGATGGACCAATTTGATGAAGAAAAATACTTTCTCTCACTAAACTCACTCTCCCTTCTCTCTATTTCTTTCAGATACCCGTTAAAACGAAAGGGGGTAAGTTTTTTTATTAAGATGGGGTTGGGTATAAAAATTTGAAGTTAAAAGCCCCGAAGCAGGAAATGTGGTCAGGAATGCGATTGCATTCCTTCTATGCGGTCCGCATTTCTGTCGCATAAATGGCCCCCAAATGGTCCAAAATGGGAACTGGACTGCCAGGTATGCGACCACTATGCGGTCCACATACCTGTTATGCGATCGCATTGTGCATCGCATAACCTCCTTCGCAAAAATGGAGGTGCAAGGATGCGACAGCTATGCGGTCCGCATTCCCAAAATGCGATTACATCTTGGGCCGCATAGCTGTCCTCAAATTGGACAACAGGCTTTCCACGTATGCAACCACTATGCGGTTCGCAAACCTGGTCTGCGATCACATAGTGGACCGCAAATCTGTGAAACTCTAGAAAATTTAATCTTTTAAGTCCCGGGGTACTTTTTACTCCACAAGGGTCTGTTTTAAGAATTTTCTACAGTTATAACCACATGGGGACCCATTCGAGCATTGTTTTTAGACTTCAAATTTTACGGGTCTTTACATCCTCCCCTACTTAGAATCATTCGTCCTCCAATGAGGATCGGGGTATCACTTAGTTAAGAGAACACAAAACATGCCAACCCCAAATTTTTACTAACTCCGATATTTCCTTAAAATTTCGCCAGAGTTTCCTTTGTAATTAGGCCTATCTACCTTTCAGAGAGCCCCCGAAACATATTTTAACCAACTCCACACATTTTCAGTTACTCTATCAACTTGCACATAATCCGGTCATTTCAACAAGTTGCATATAATTCAATTGCTTCCACAAGCCACACGTAGTTGAGTTAAATCCACAAATTTGCACATAATTCAACTATTACAATGAGTTGCACATAATTCAGCTATTACAAGGAGTTGCACATGATCCAACTAATCACAGCAGCATATACATTTATGGCACAAAGTTTGAGAAGTCACAATAGTAGGGTAATTAGCGGAGTGGAGTGTTCTTGCACAAAATTTGACACCAATGTAATTGCTTAGAGATGACAACTTTCAAAACCAAATTTTTCAGAAATTTCGGCAGCATCTCCTTTGTAACTAGGCATATCCACCTATCAGAGAATCACCCAAAACCATCCTAAAATCTCATCAATAACTCGACAAAGAACCACAATGTATTTACCCATAACACTAATTCTCAGCATCACAAGAACTACATTATCATAATGACACCTGAACATGGACTACACATTTTTAGATCATAACACCAATAAGGTACCTTTCAAGTCAAAACTAATTGATATATAATCAAGCAAAAATATTTTCCTTCAACGACACTTTCGTCATTCAAGGTAGCCTCCTCGACTTACAAGATTTTCCATAACACATTCACGGAAACAATCCAAACCCCTAAACTTACCTAACAAGGATGATATCTAGATACCTCGCATAAGAAAACTACCCAGTTACTTCACCTTCAATAATCTACACCAAAATGATACACAAAGGATCTTCCAACTACCTTCTTAGACTTAGATATATGAAAACACAAATACATGAGAAACATCATACCCCTAGTGCAACCTAATGGGAAATGTGCTTATGTACTCTTGAACCCATTAACGTGTTGAGCGGAGTATTTCATGAGGTTATACGCTAAGAGACACGAGGATTTCTATTAATGAGGCTGACATGGTTTAATCCAGGTGACTACATCAATTATCAGATAAATGAATCATAGTGGGTGACTAGTATTCTTAGATGAGGTGGATACCATGTACGGGAACTTGAGATTCTAAAGAAGTGATCAAGTGTGATACACCAATTGTGTCCCTGAGTGTAAGGCAAGTAATTGAGCTCAAATGGTAAGACTCTTGAAACATGGGTGTGATGGAGACCGCAAATGAAATACGTGGAATTTGATTTCACTCCTAGCAATAAGCGACACAAGGACTATGCCACAAGTGCATGAGGATGGAAAAGAAGCCATCTACTTATGGGATTGTCATAATTCGAACAATCTAATCCTTCCTAAGGCGGTGGAATGCTAGAGGTAGAAAAAATTCCCCATACATGACAACGACGTTGTCAATGATCCTAGAACCCGAAGCAGGAAGACCGCAGGTGCGGTCCTTGAGCCGCAGGTGCGAAAATACTGCCCAGGCAGTGTATTTTTATACACGGGTTTTAAACCCATTTTCTCACTTTCCTTCTTCTTCCTTGGGCAATTTTCCTCCATTGTTAAGGGCTAACGACCTGTTCTTCTAAGGTAAGTGAACTGTACTCAAAAATTAGCTTCATGCATGGATTTCCAGCTTAATTAACTACATAAATTAGTGCAAAAATCAAGAATTTGGGTAGTAACCTAGAACTTGCGATAATTTGAGAATTTTTCTGTGAATTGGCCATGAAATAAAGTAAGAATCATATGTTAATGATCCTTAGGCTTGGGGTGAGTGTTCCCTTCGAGAATTATCAAAATCCGAGCGCGCGGGCCCGGGAAGAGATTTTGGGAATTTCTCAAGAATGTTGAATTATTGAAAAGTTAGGATAATTTCCCTATTTTTTAGCATGCATTGATGTCATTATACCGTATTTGGCTAGTTGCGAGTCCTCGGGTGTAGACTTCGGAGATTCGGGTGCAACCTTGGTCCGAGGGGTAGATTCGATGCGATGTGAGTCTCCTTTCTAACCTTGTAAGGGGGAATTGTTCCCCTAGGTGACTTAAATGATATATGTGATAATTTGTGGGGGGCTACGCACGTACAAAGTGACGAGAGTCTGTACGTAGTGACTATTTCTATCATGTCCGGGTAATTAGGCTCACATCATGCCTTGTGCTTTTATTGATATGAACTATATGCGTGCTGAATTTACATTTTATATTGTTTACATTCCTGAAGTTATGAAATTTGAGAAAAACTTGTAAGAAATTTGATTATGGAAAGGCATTCTCTTTTAAAAAGGAATAATGTATGTGCATGTGACCGCTTCGCAAATTGTATTCCGCGAGCGGAGTGTGATTTTCCCCACTCTATTGAGAGGCGCACTTTTGATACGGGCCGATCGATCCTTCGGCAGTGCGCAGAGATATTGAGAGATGCACTTTTGGGACGGGCCGGTCGATCTCTCGGCGGTGCATGGAGAGATTGAGAGACACACTTTTGGGACGGGCCGATCGATCCTTTGGCAGTGCGTAGAGAGTTGAGAGATGCACTTTTGGGACGGGCCGATTGATCCTTCGGCAGTGCATAGAGAGCCTGTGAGGTGCACTTTTGGGATGGGCCGATCGATCCTTCGGCAGTGCACGAGCGTGACTATCATGTGACTCCGGCCATTTGTCCTCACCCTGCATGCGTGTGTTTTATTTGTTATTAAATTTCATGAAATTGATCTGACAGATATTTGGGAAAAAGTGAAGTGGTAATTGTTTTATTTATCCTCAGTATTCTTCCTGGATTTCAGTATTTTACATATATATACTTGTTGTTTCACTGCCTTACATGCCTACTATTTTTATTACATTTTGTTGATTTATATTGTTGGACCTTAGTGAGTGTCATGTCGAATTCTCGTCACTACCTCTTCGAGGTTAGGTGAGATCACTGGGTACATATATATATTTATGTACTCATGCTGCACTTCTGTACTTAACTGTACAGGTTCTGGGGCAGGTGTTTCTAGTTATCCGATCGGAGCTTGACATATTCCGGACCTGACTCCACGGTGAGCTGCCTCCCTCGGTGATTCCTAGCTATGCTATCGAGTTATCTTTTGTATATTCTACTAGTCGCCTATAGACTTGTGACACTAGTTCCTGGCACACACTTAGTAGATCCTATTTTTGGGATTGTATATACATATGTATTGGGTCACGCTCATTTTGGTTGTATGTATTTAAATTGATAAATGCTTCCGCTTCTATTTTAAATGGGTTAAGTGTAAAACTTTGGGAAACATGTGGGGTTGGTATGTTAATAAGGAAAACTTCACTAGTAAGCAACTGTTGGCTTGCCTGACCCCGGTGTTGGGCGCCATCACGACCCGCGTGGGATTTTGGGTCGTGACAACGTGGTCTTAGAGCCCTATATTCACGTAAGTCTCACGAGTCACGGGCGAACCTAGTAGTGTCTTGCGGATCGGTACGGAGAGATCTGTACTTATCTTCAGGAGGCTACAGGGTGTTAGGAAACCTCTATTTGTTCTTACTCTATCGTGTAGCCTATGATTTACTAAATTCATTCTTCTATTCTCTCACAGATGGTGAGGACGCGTGCATCTCATGTTCCTGATCCGGGAGAGGGTGCTGCCCCCGCCGCTCGAGGCCATGGTAGGGGCAGGGGTAGGGAACCTGCCCGTGGTAGGGGACGAGGGCATCCTAGAGATATACCGGTCCCTCCACTAGAGGACCCTATACTAGAGGAGCAGAATGAGGTGCCTCTAGCAGATCCTGCACCCGTAGACTTTATGACGGCGCCAGGCTTCCAAGCAGCCATGGGTCGTATAATGAGATTCATGGACACCATGTCCCAGGCTGGTTTACTTCCAGCAGATCCTGTCACTTCACAGGCGGGAGGGGGAGCCCAGACCCCTACTGCCCAGGTCGCAGGATCGACAGCAGCATTACATCCCACCCCGGGTACACTGCCTGTGGATGGTACCCAGCCTGTAACGGCAGCACCGGAGCCCAGACCAGTTGTGGGTGGTGACCAACATAAGATGTTAGACAGATAGACCCGCTTACGCCCTCCAGTCTTCGGGGGTGAGCAAGGTGAGGATGCCACGATTTCATTGATAGGTGCAGGGATAGACTGCACAACATGGGGATCCTAGCGTCCCATGGAGTGGATTTCACTGCATTCCAGTTAGAGGGCAGAGCTCGCAGGTGGTGGCAGTCTTATATTCTCACCAGGCCAGCCGATTCTCCTACTATCACTTGGGAGCAGTTCACACAGATGTTCTTGGATAGATATATTCCACCCTCTGAGAGGGAAGAACTGAGGGGTCAGTTTGAGCAGTTAGAGTAGGGGCAGATGTCCATGATAGATTATGAGGCCAGATTTTCGGAGCTGTCACGCCATGCTCTTATGATATTACCCACCGATGCTGAGAGAGTTCGAAGGTTTGTAGTAGGGTTTCATACAGGTATTAGATCCACCATGACTCGAGAGGTGGAGATGGGTACCCCTTATCAGCTCGTTGTGGAGATTGCTCGTAGGATCGATGGTTACCGGTTGCAGAGTAGGGAGCAGGGTGTCAGCAGGACAAGAGGGCTAGGTTCTCAGGGGATTTCAGAGGCGCCCCAGCTAAGGGCAGGGGCCAGCATAGTAGTGGTCAACCCAGCAGGCCTTTATACTCAGCACCTCCACCACCTCCTCGAGGTGTTCCAGCGAGGCCTCATTTCAGTTCCATGTCGGAGCGTTCCTACCGTCCTCCATCCATTCAGAGTTCACATAATGGTCATTCCAATCATTAGAGATCCTCCGATCCTTATTTCAGTGCTATGCTTGAGGGCTCTCATCACCCTCCGGCCCTTAAGGGATCTACCTCGGGGCAGCAGACTGTGCCACCTGGGCAATGTTATGAGTGTGGAGAGCCAGGTCATATGAGGAGGTAATGTCCCCAGTATCGGGGCAAGGCCGTGCACTAGAATCAGCCGATGGGTTCGACACCAGCAGTCCATCCACCTAGAGGCGGAGGACAGGCCGGCAGGGGTCGTCCTAGAGGTGGAGGCCAGTCAAGGGGAGGTCAGGAACCTCTTGTTCGCTCTAGTGGGGCTCAGACTTCAGGTGCTCCAGCTAGATTATATGCTATTCCAGCCAGATCAGATGCAATGGCCTCAGACGCCGTGATCACATGTATTATCTCAGTATGTGGTAGAGAGGCTTCAGTATTATTTGATCCAGGATCCACCTATTCATATGTTTCAGCATTATTTGCTCATTTTCTGGATGCTCCTCGCGAGTCCTTGGGTTCTTCTATATATGTTTCCACTTCTGTGGGCGACTCTGTGGTGGTAAACCCGGTGTATCGTTCTTGTGTGATCACCTTCTATGATTTCGAGACTAGAGCTGACCTTTTATTATCGACATGGTTGATTTTGAGGTTATTCTAGGCATGGATTGGCTATCTCCTCATCATGCCGTGCTTGATTGCCATGACAAGAAAGTTACTTTAGCCATTCCTGAGTCACCTAGGCTGGAGTGGGGGGTTCTTTAGTTAGCTTAGCCAGCCGGGTTATTTCATTCCTGAAGGCTCGATATATGGTTGAGAAGGGTTGTCTAGCCTTTTTTGCTTATGTGCGGCACACCACCGTCGAGTCTCCGATGATTGATTCTGTGCTAGTTGTTTGAGAGTATGCTGATGTATATCCTTCGGATCTTCCGGGCATGCCTCCGGACCGTACTTCTGTATTGATTTAGCTCCAGGCACTCAGCCTATATCCATTCCTCCGTATCGTATGGCTCTGAAAGAGTTGAAGGAGTTGAACGAGCAACTTGAGGAGTTGTTAGCTAAGGGGTTCATCAGACCGAGTGTATCGCCGTGGGGTGCTCCAGTTCTATTTGTGAAAAATAAGGATGGGTCTATGCGGATATGTATTGACTACCGCCAGTTGAACAAGGTTACCATTAAGAACAAGTATCCCTTGCCGCGCATCGATGATTTGTTTGACCAGTTACAGGGTGATCATGTGTTTTCTAAGATCGATTTGAGATCAAGGTATCATCAGTTGAGGATTCGGGCTTCAGATGTTCCGAAGACTGCTTTGCGTACAAGATATGGCCACTATCAGTTCTTGGTGATGTCCTTTGGCTTGACTAATGCCCCAGCAGCATTCATGGACTTGATGAATAGGGTGTCCAAGCTATATATTGATTCCTTCGTCATTGTCTTAATTGATGACATTTTGATTTACTCTCGTAGCCTGGGGAAGCACGAGCAGCATTTGAGAGTTGTGCTCCAGAATTTGCGAGAACACAAGCTATATGCTAAGTTCTCCAAGTGTGAGTTTTGGTTGGATTCTGTGGAATTTTTTGGGCATGTGGTATCTGGAGAGGGTATCAAGGTTGATCCTCAGAAGATCGAGGCAGTTCAGAGTTGGTCGCGTCCTACTTCAGCTACAGAGATCAGGAGCTTTTTGGGCCTAGCAGGTTATTATCGCCGATTTGTGAAGGGTTTCCCTTCTATTGCAGCTCCATTGACTAGATTGACTCATAAGAATTACCTGTTTTGATGTTCTGACGAGTGTGAGGCGAGCTTTTAGAAGCTCAAGACGGCATTGACCTCAGCGCCAGTTCTAGTATTGACATCCGGTTCTGGGATGTACACGGTATATTGCGATGCTTCACGCATTGGCTTGGGTGCGTGTTGATGCATGAGGGGAGAGTTATTGATTATGCTTCACACCAGCTGATGTTTCATGAGAATAATTACCTTGTGCATGATTTGGAGTTGGCGGAGATTGTTCATGCTCTTAAGATTTGGAGGCACTATTTGTATGGAGTGTCCTATGAGGTTTATACAGACCACCATATCTTGCAGCACTTACTCAAACAGAAGGATCTTAATTTGAGGTAGCGCAGATGGCTTGAGTTGTTGAAGGATTATGATATCACCATTCTTTATCACCCAGGCAAGGCTAATGTGGTGGCAGATCCTTTGAGCCGGAAGGCTGAGAGTATGGGTAACTTGGCTTATATTGCAGCGGAGGAGAGACCTCTAGCCTCGGATATTCAGTCCTTGGCCAATCGCCTGATGAGATTAGATCTTTCAGAGCCTCGTCGAGTTTTGGCACATGTGGTTGCTCAGTCTTCATTATTGGGAGAGATTAAGGCCCGACAGTTCTATGATCCGTGCTTGGCAGAGCTTCGGGAGATAGTGGTTCAGGGTAGGGCCAAGGAGGTTGGGCGAGGATGGTGTTCTGAGACTTCAGGGCCGCTTATGTTTTCCTAATGTTGATGGCCTGAGGGAGAGGATTCTAGAGGAGGCACACAGTTCACAATATTTTGTTCACCCTGATGCTACGAAGATGTATTGTGATTTGAAGCAGCATTTCTAGTGGAGGCGAATGAAGAAGGACATTGTGGAGTATGTGACTAGGTGCCTTAATTTCCAGCAGGTTAAGTATGAGCACCAGAGTCCAGGAGGTCTACTTCAGCAGATCCCCATTCCTGAGTGGAAATGGGAGCGTATTGCTATGGACTTCGTGGTTGGGTTGCCTCGGACTTTGCAGAAGGTTGACGCAGTTTGGGTCATTGTGGATAGATTGACCAAATCAGCGCATTTCCTTCCAGTGGCCATTATATCATATCGAGGTCCTCAGTTCACCTTGCACTTCTGGAGAGCATTGCATAGTAAGATGAGCACCCAGATAGACCTCAGCACAGCATTTCACCCTCAGGCTGATGGTCAGTCAGAGAGTACAGTTCGGATATTGGAGGACATGCTTAGGGCATGTGTGATTAATTTCGGGGGTCAGTGGGACCAGTTCTTGCCTTTGGCCGAGTTTGCTTACAATAATAGTTATCAGTCAAGCATTGAGATGGCACCATTTGAGGCTTTGTATGGTCGGGGATGTCGTTCTCCTATCGGGTGGTTTGAGCCTGGCGAGGCTAAGTTTTATGGCACCGACCTGGTGAGGGATGCCTTGGAGAAAGTGAAGTTGATTCAGGAGAGACTCCGTACAGCACAGTCCAGACAGAAGAGTTACGCGGATCAGAGGGCGCGTGATGTATCATTTATGGAGGGAGATAGGGTCCTGTTGAGAGTCTCGCCTATGAAGGGTATTGTGAAGTTTGGGAAGAAGAGCAAGCTGAGCCCAAGGTTTATAGGTCCATTCTAGGTGTTGAGGCGAGTTGGGGAGGTTGTTTATGAGCTGGCCTTGCCTCCCAGTTTATTAGGAGTTCACCCAGTTTTTCATGTATCCATGCTCCGGAGGTACCACGCCGATTTCTCTCATGTGGTCGATTTCACCACTATTCAGATGGATGAGAGGTAGGGCTACGAGGAGGAGCCAGTTGCTATTATTGATAGACAGGACCGCCAGTTGAGGTCCAAGAGAGTTTCTGCCATAAAGGTCCAGTGGAGGGGCCAACCAGTTGAGGAGGCGACCTGGGAGTCCGAGGAGGACATGCGGAGCAGATATCCCCATTTATTCAGCACTTCATGTATCACCCGTTCGAGGACGAAAGTTTGTTTTAGAGGTGGAGAATGTAACGACCCGACTGGTCATATTGCGTTATCGGACCCCGTTCCCCTAAATGAAACTTCCCATAGCGGCTTTTTATGATATATGACTTGCGGGGACTGGTGGTCCGGATTCGAAGGTGTTTAGAGTGCAATAGGAACAATTGGTTCCTTAAGGTTGGTCTTTAAGGCCAAGTTTGACTTCGGTCAATATTTTGGGTAAACGACCTCAGAATCAAGTTTCGTCGATTTCGGTAGCTTCGTGTAATGATTTCGGACTTGGGCGTATGTTCGGATTTGATTTCTGATGACCCGGGGACATTTCAGCGTCCAATATTGAAATAAGAAGTTCCTTAAGTTCATATTTTTGTTTGGGGTGTGTTTTTGTGTTATCGAGGTCCGAACGAAATTCCAAGACCGGGAATAGTTCCATTATGTTAATTATGACTTGCCTACAAAATTTGGTGTCAGTCCGAGTTGTATAGGTCAGCTCGGCACGTTATTGGCGAAGTCTAGAAAACTTAAAGCTCCTAAGTTTGGTTCTTGGGGTTTGGGGGTGTGATTTTGAGTTTTAGCGTTGTTTTGGGTGTTCCAAAGGCTCGAGCGAGTCCGTTTTATGATTTGGACTCGTTGGTATATTTAGACTAGGGCTCGGTGGGTCCAGGTGCCTTCCGGGCACCTAACGGGGCTAAAAACCAGCAAAATATAGTTGTTGGTGCACCTGTTCTGGTGTGACTGCAGGTGCGGTTGCCCAGTCGCAGGTGCGGGACCGCTCCTGCGGTCCCCAGCATCGCAGGTGCGATCACCCAATGGCCTGGCCAATTATCGAAGGTGCGGAAAATATTCCGCAGGAGCAGAGCCGCAGGTGCGGTCTCCACTCCGCAGGTGCGGGCCCAGGCTCCCCAGCTCATTTCCGCAGGTGCAAGATTTTTCTCGCTGGTGCGAGACCGCAGGTGCGATCCTCGAGCCGCAGGTGCGAAAACACTGCCCAGGCATTGTATTTTTACACACGGGTTTTAAACCCATTTTCTCACTTTCCTTCTTCTTCCTTGGGCGATTTTCCTCCAATGTTAAGGGCTAACGACCTGGTATTCTAAGGTAAGTGAAATCTACTCAAAAATTAGCTTCATGCATGGATTTCTAGCTTAACTAACTACATAAATTAGTGCAAAAATCAAGAATTTGGGTAGTAACCTAGAACTTGCGATAATTTGAGAATTTTTCTTTGAATTGGCCATGAAATCAAGTAAGAATCGTATGTTAATGATCCTTAGGCTTGGGGTGAGTGTTCCCTTCGAGATTATCGGAATCCGAGCGCGCGGGCCCGGGGTTGGATTTTGGGAATTTCTCAAGAATGTTGAATTATTGAAAAGTTAGGATAATTTCCATATTTTTGAGCATGCATTGATGTCATTATACCGTATTTGGCTAGTTGCGAGTCCTCGGGTATAGAGTTCGGAGATTCGGATGCATCCTTGGTCCGAGGGGTAGATTTGACGCGATTTGAGTCTCCTTTCTAACCTTATGAGGGGGAATTGTCCCCCTAGGTGATTAAAATCCTATATGTGATAATTTGTGGGGGGCTACGCACGTACAAAGTGACGAGAGTCCGTACGTAGAGACTATTTCTATCATGTCCGGGTAGTTAGGCTCACATCATGCCTTGTGCTTTTATTGATAGGAACTATATGCGTGCTGAATTTACATTTCATATTGTTTACATTCCTGAAGTTATGAAATTTGAGAATAGCTTGTAAGAAATTTGATTATGGAAAGGCATTCTCTTTTAAAAAGGAATAATATATGTGCATGTGACCGCTTTGCAAATTGTATTCCGCAAGCGGAGTGTGATTTCCCCCACTCTATTGAGAGGCGCACTTTTGGGATGGGCCGATCGATCCTTCGGCAGTGCGTAGAGAGATGCACTTTTGGGACGGGTCGGTCGATCCCTCGGCAGTGCATGGTGAGATTGAGAGACGCACTTTTGGGACGGGCCGATCGATCCTTCGGCAGTGCGTAGAGAGATGCACTTTTGGGACGGGTCGGTCGATCCCTCGGCAGTGCATGGTGAGATTGAGAGACGCACTTTTGGGACGGGCCGATCGATCCTTCGGCAGTGCGTAGAGAGGTTGAGAGATGAAGTTTTGGGACGGGCCGATCGATCCTTTGGCAGTGCATAGAGAGCTTGTGAGGTGCACTTTTGCGACGGGCCGATTGATCTTTCAGTAGTGCACGAGCGTGACTATCCTGTGACTTCGGCCGGTTGTCCTCACCATGCATGCGTGTGTTTTATTTGTTATTAAATTTCATGAAATTGATCTGACAGATATTTCGGAAAAAGTGAAGTGGTAAGTTTTGTATTTATCCTAAGTATTCTTCCTGGATTTCAGTATCTTACTTATATATACTTGTTGCTTCACTGCCTTACATGCCTACTGTTTTTATTACATTCTGTTGATTTATATTGTTGGACCTTAGTGAGTGTCATGTCGAATTCTCGTCACTACCTCTTCGAGGTTAGGCGGGATACACATTGAGTACATATACATATTTATGTACTCATGCTGCACTTTTTTACTTAACTGTACAGATTATGGGGCTGGTGTTTCTAGTTATCCGACCGGAGCTTGACATATTCCGGACCTGACTCCACGGTGAGCTACCTCCCTCCGCGATTCCCAGCTATGCTATGGAGTTATCTTTTTTGTTTACTTCTATCTATATTCTTTCAGATAGCAGTACCTCTTGTATCATCTTTTGTATATTCTACTAGTCGCCTATAGACTTGTGACACTAGTTCCTGGCACACAGTTAGTAGATTCTATTTTTGGGACTGTATATACATATGTATTGGATCACGCTCATTTTGGTTGTATGTATTTAAATTGATAAATGATTTTTCTTCTATTTTAAATGGTTTAAGTGTAAAACTTTGGGAAACATGTGGGGTTGGTATATTAATAAGGAAAATTTCACTAGTAAGCAACCGTTGGCTTGCCTGACCCCGGTGTTGGGCGCCATCACGACCCGCGTGGAATTTTGGGTCGTGACAATTAAAGTATTTGTAAGAGCTACTTCTTAAAAGACGAATAAGTGCATTAGTCAACATTCGAGGACGAATGTTCCAAAGGGGGGATGATGTTACAACCCATGTTTTCGTACGTGAGAGTACGTTGTAAGTCAATTGATGTAAGCACAGAAATAAGATTATATTTGGAAGAAGATAAAGTAAATTAATCATGTTACCTTGGAGGTTACAAATATTTACGATCATGAATAATGAGTACCAAGAGGGTTGGAAAGCTTAGAAACTAAACCAATTGAAGAAAATAAGTTTTGTCGAAAGTAGTCGAGTTTTGAATGTTATAACATGTACTTTAGGGTGAGACTATAATTCATTACATGATAAGGAGGTTATTCTATGAGCTATGTTTTCCGTATGATGTTCGTGTGCTACGTTTTGAAGTCAAGCAAGTTGTGGAACAAAAGTTGGCAAAGGTCTTCACAAATTACATTCATAATGTGCTGAAAATTAGGTCAAATGTAACTGAGATTTTCTCCTGATATTTTTGGAATTGTTGGATTATCTACCAACCAAACTGAATATCTATGAGTCTAGTTTCAAACTCATTAAATCTTTCATCGATACGACATAGGAGTAGAGAGATATTTACAGCTTTGCGAGACTGCGCAGACATCATAAATGACAAGTAGGTGGTTCACTAAAGCTTTTTGAACAATACATTTCGTGTGTTATATGAGGTTTTATTGGGAATTTTTATATACCAAATTGAAGGTCTTGGAATGAAGTTTCCAACTCTCTTAACCGTTCCTTCATACGACATCCGTATAAAAATATATAAGCATCGGAAGATGGGCCAATTCTAGGGTGCCAAGCTAGCACCTCGATGACTTTTCCAAAGTTGATATATATAAGTCTTAGGTCGGCTTTATCTTCATTTTTCAGCATACCACGACCATAGAACACCCATAAACATACCCTTAAGCTCTCTTCTAGGTTTTCAAAGAATATTATCATCCCGGGCATGAAATCGAGAAGCGATAACATCAAAACGATCCTTACGACGTAAGTGTCATTATACCGCCTCTCTTTTTTCTTTGTAGTTAGAGTTTTGGAAGGTAATTCATGGCTAAGAAACGTGTAATATATTTATTTAAGTGTTTAAATATCAAGGAATGTTGATAAATGTGTTTCCTAATAATTAGAACTCGCGGGACGGTGATCGGAAGCCGTGAGTTCGAGTTATTTGACTTGTAGCGGACGGTTTTGTGGACTCTTTTGTGTTACTGTTGGGCTGAGTATTTCAGTACAATTTTTGGAGTTTTGGAGGATTAATTGTGTGGAGAAATACCATATAGATTTAGGGTGTTGGGCTGGTCGTTCGTCGTAACATTTCCGGGTCGTTTGACACTACTACGGTGGCCGTTTTGTGTATGAAGAGATTGCGGTGTGTTAGGCTGTTTTGTAGTATTGTGGTGTATATAAGTCTGGAAAATAATGTATATATGTTTTTGTTGTTGTTTTCTTGTGTTTTTGGTGTTATCTTGAATTTGGAGGAAGTAAGGATAATAGGGGAGATGCTGCCCGTTTTTATACAAAATAAGCTTGTTGTTTGTTGTGCGATAGTTATACCTTTCGTAACTTAATGATAGTATTATTATCGTTGTTGTAGATTAAGGTGCGAAGAGGCGAGTTCAACTTGGTGAGTGAAAATATTGTGATAAGGTATGTTAAGGCACTTCCTACATTCTTTTGGCATGATCTAAAGTGAAACGAACGTAAACGATACGTTATTTCATAATGAATCTACTCCTAGCTACTAAGGTTGTCCATGGTGTTCTTTCCTTACAAATTTATTCTAAGAAAGTATGCATGATCCTTGAGTCCTAGTGAAGTTCATATTGATGGTATGATGTCCATATTGTTAATCGAAGGTGCAACTACCTTACGTCACTCCGAAAGGTTTAGAGCGTGATTCCATGAGTCCATCATGCATTATATATAGTATCTATTTTACTCTACCGAGCCGCGCTATAGTCTCCCGTGTACGGAACCTATTGTGCAACCACTGATCACGTGGTATTACCGAGCTCCACGTGGCCGGGTACGACTCTACCGAGCCTTATGATGGCCGCGTATGGTTTTTCCGAGTCCTCTTCGAGGCGGGGTATGATATGATGATGATGATGCCCACAGAGGCGGATGTTTTTAAAAGATTATGATTATATATGTATGTATCACGCATTTCATGTCACTATCTCTCAGAAGCACTCAGATGCTACAGGTTGTATCTCCTACATCTCTCTTTACATTACTGTTCTTAGTTATGCTTTTCTTCCTTACATACTCAGTACTTTATTCGTACCAATGTCCCTTTTGTCTTGGGGACACTCTGTTTCATGCCTGCAGGTCCCGATAGACAGGTTGACAGTCCTCCTAGTAGGCTATCAGCTCAGTGGAAGGTGTTGTTGCACTCCACTTGCTCCGGAGTTGCCTTGGTCAGTATGATTGGGACATGCATTGACTGGTATGGCGGGGCCCTGTCCTGACCAGTTTGATGTTTATGTACACTTAGAGCCTTGTAGACAAATATAAGGTATATGGATACTTGTATGGCCTTGTCGGCCTATGTTTTGAGTTTGCAAATGGTCATGTCAGCCTTATAGGCGCGTATGTCACATGTATAAGTTTCTATATCATGTTAGGTCGTCCTATGTCTAGCATTCCCTTATGTTTATTTCGATTATGTCATGATGAACATTTTGGCATATTTACCCGTGATAGTATGATAAGAAATATATGTTATATTGGTACTCGGCTGAGTAAGGTACCGGGTGCCCGTCGCAGCCCATAGGTTGGGTCGTGACAATTTTCACGGTGGAAAGATGTCGAACTGGATAAAAAATCACTCTAGGATCGAGTCTTCTGAGTTCACTTCAGAGTCCAAGACATGGCTCTCCATTATCTGTGCTCGAGTCATGCCTTCACATAATGAGACAGAGGTTACGCTTGAGAAGGAAAGAGTGATTTGTGCTATCATGGAGGGCATACCAGTGGATGTGGGACAACTTATTATTGATGAGATAGCAGAGGTTGCTGCAGAGAGGACTAAGAGCTTGTTCTTCCCATCCCTGATCACCCATTTATGCTATGAAGCAGGGGTGGATAAGAGGCCTACAGAGAAGGAAAAGAACCCAGAGAAGCTCGTTCATCCATAGTTGAGAAAGGGAGCAGGGAATTTACAGAAGAAAAGAAAGATTGATGTAGCATCTCCCTCATTTGGCCAGTTCCCTGATACCATCACTGAGGCACTTGATGCTCCCGCAGATGCCACTAGGACTTGTTGTCACGACCCAATTTACCCTCTGAAAGGTATCGTGACGGCACCTATTCTCTAAGACTAGGCAAGATAAGAATTAGGGAAAAAATTTTAAGAAAAACACAATTAATAAAGGAAATAAGGACATAATCTAAATGGCAAAATGGTGTCGCTTGGTATATACAAAAAATATACTCCCATAGACCCAGAATGTCACAAAGTCACAAGCTTCTAATAACTACTGTAGCTCTAACAAGTCCGGAAGTACATAAGAAACAAAACTCTAGATGATGGAGTAGAAGGGGACTCTGAGGATTCTGCGGACGCGGCATAAATACCTTGTAGTCTCCTAGAATCAGCAACAAATACTATCCTCGAGGCTGATAGCTCGTACATTTATCTGCACATGAAAACAAGTGCAGGAAAGGGAATGAGTATACCACATTGGTACCCAGTAAGTGCCAAGCCTAACCCCGGACAAGTAGTGACGAGGTCAGCTTAAGGCGCTACTGGAGTAAATATAATAAATTTAAAACAGTACAAGAGATAAGTAGATTCTACAGTAATAGTTAAAGAAAATGCTTGAAAATTTAACAGGCAAATGAGCCCTAGGCTCAAAACAAGATAAACACAAGGTGGAATCTCCTGGGGTACCTTCCCATAGTTCCACATGATTATGCAGTACAGGGGGATCTCCCGGAATACGTCTGTAGTCCCAAAATAAATATGCAGTACAAAGGGATCTCCCAAAATACGTCTGTAGTCCAAAAATAAATGCAGTACAGGGGAATCTCCTGAAATACGTCTGTAGTCCCAAAATAAATATGCAGTATAGGGGGGTCTCCCAGAATACATCTGTAGTCCCAAAGTAAATATGCATTACAGGGGGATCTCCCGGAATACATCTGTAGTCCAAATTTAAATGTGCCACGCAGGATGAATGACAAGTATAACATCGAATTTACACAGTTTATACTAATCACAGATAAGGAGAATAAGGACTTAACTAAGCATGGTGCACAGAAGATCAATTAGGAAATTAAATACGTAAGCATGCTTTTCTAAACTAAGCTAAACAATTTAAGATATTAGTGCAATTTCATAGAAGGAAAACAATTTATGTTTTAGGAAGGGAATATGGGATTTTTGCAATAACGGCCCGTGTACGTAGTTGTCACCTCACGTACACGGCACCCACACAACAAATAGTATCAAATACCCTTAGGGGGAAGTCCGCAACACAAGGTTAGGCAAGCCACATACCTCAACCACTCAAATCAACTTGAAACCACGTTCTTGCCACGAGTACCCAACCCTGAATGGCCCGAATCTATTCAAATAAATTGCATAATGTAAATATAACTATGAGAAACTAGTTCAACTAATCAATTCGAAGCTAAAACGCGAAATTAGGAAAATCGCCCCAAAAAGTCCCTTGGGCCCATGCCTCGGAATCGGGTCAAATTTACAAATTCTGAACACCCATTCACTCACGAGTCTAATCATACAAAATTTACTCAAAAGTGATACCCAATCCTCTATCAAAACCAAAAAACTCGGCCTAGGAACTTTTCTCAATTTTTCCCCAATTTTCACTCCAAAATCCGAAATTAGATGATAAAATTAAGCATAGATTAGCGGGAATTAATCAAAACTAAGTAAGAATCACTTACTCCAAAAACCCATATGAAAACCCCTCCAAGAATCGCCTAATCCCGAGCTCTCATTTCCAAATTGTGAAAAATGACTTAAACCCTCGTTTGTTGAACTTTAAATTCGACCCAGTGATTTCCTTAATCGTGATCATGGAAATACCATTGCGATCCCGATGAACAACCTCGCGCCTCATAAATTTTACTCTACGCGATTGCGACACATCCCACGCGATAGCGAAGCATTATCCCCTCTGACTTACACGACTGCGATTGGTCCCACGCAATCGCGAAGGGTTAAAACCCAGCTCCCTTTCTTCTGCCTTATTCTTCTACGCGAACGCGTCCTGGCCCACGTGTTAGCGATTCATAACCTGCCTGACCTACACGCTTGTGTTCCTTTCTCTGCGATCAGAAAGCATTAACCCAGCTGGCCTCCCATTTACTCTACACAATCGCGTACCTCCTCCCGCGATCGCGATGAAGAACACACCAGCTGCAGAACACCAGCAAACCAGCCAACTCCTCAAGTCCAAGAAATGACCTGTTGAGCATCCAAAACACACCTGAGGCCCCGAGGGCCTCAACCAAACCTACCAACCAATACCATAACATCATACAAACTTATTCAAGCGTTGCAACCACCTCGAAGAACCCCAAAAACATAAATTAAACACTAATTCAAGCCTAAGGACTTAGCATTTTTCCAAAATCTAAAAACAATGCTGAAACACCTCAAACCTAGTCCGAATGACCTCAAATTTGACACACGGGTCACAAATGAAACTACAAACCTATAGCCACTTCAGGAATTCCATTCCGATCCCTTTATCAAAAATTCACCTATCGGCCGAAATCGCCGAAAATCTAACTTTTGCCAATTCAAGCCTAAATCTACTACAGACCTCGAAAACATATTCCAGACGCGCTCTTAACCCCAAAATCACTCAATGGAGCTAAAGGAGTTGATGAAATTCCATTCCGGATTCATTTTCACACAGTTACTATTGTTCGATTTTTGAGGCTTAAACTCATAATTAGGGACCATGTGTCCCAAAACTCTCTGAATTCCGTAACTAATCACTCCGGCAAGTCCCAATGGCAAAAACAAACATAGGGAAAGCAGTTATTAGGAGATCAGGGCTCTAACTCTCAAATGACCGACTGAGTCGTTAATCCTCCCCCTCTTAAAACCATCGTTCGTCCTAGAACAAGTATAAAGACATACCTGAAGCTGTGAAAAGATGAGGGTACTGGCTGCGCATATCCTGCTGAGTCTCCCAAGTCGCCTCCTCGATCGGCTGACCTATCCTATTGACCTTTACTGATGCAATATTCTTTGACCTGAGTTTTCTAACCTGCCTATCCAAAATGACTACTGGCTCCTCAACATAAGATAGATCGTTGTCCAACTGGACTGAGCTGAAATCCAATACATGAGTCGGATCACCGTGATACTTCCAGAGCATATACATGTGGAGTACTGGATGAACTCCTACTAGGCTAGGAGGTAAGGCAAGCTCATAAGCAACCTCTCCAACGAGATGCAATATCTCAAAAGGGCCAATGAACCTCGAACTCAGCTTACCCTTCTTCCCGAACCTCATGACGCCCTTCATAGGCGATACCTGAAGCAAAACTCGGTCACTAGTCATAAATACCAAATCACAAACCTTCCGATCCGCATAACTCTTCTACATGGACTGGGCTGTGCAAAGTCTCTCCTGAATCACCTTTACCTTGTCAAGGGAATCCTGGACAAAATCTGTACCCAACAATCGGGCCTCGCCCGGCTCAAACAAACCCACTGGGGACCGGCACTCCTACCGTACAAAGCCTCATACAGTACCATCTGAATGCTGGACTGGTAACTGTTGTTGTAGGCAAACTCTACGAGTGGCAAGAACTGGTCCCATGATCCTCCAAACTCCATCACACAGGCGTGGAGCATATCCTCAAGAATATGAATCCTGCGCTTGGACTGCCCGTCCGTCTGAGGGTGAAAGGTTATGCTTAGCTCCACCCTAGTACCCAACTCCTGTTGTACGGCTCTCCAAAACCGTGATGTGAACTGTGTACCTCTGTCTGAAATGATAGATACTAGAATACCGTGAAGGTGAACGATCTCCCTGATGTAAATCTCGGCCAACCTCTTAGATGAATAAGTTGTCAATACTGGGATAAAATGAGCTGACTTGGTCAGTCGATCCACGATCACCCAAATAGCATCGAACTTTCTCAAAGTCCGTGGAAGTCCAACTACAAAGTCCATGGTGATCCACTCCCACTTCCACTCGGGGATCTATAATTTATGAAGTAATCCACCCGGCCCCTGGTGCTCATATTTGACCTGCTGACAGTTGAGACACTTGGCCACAAACCCCACTATATCCTTCTTCATACTTCTCCACCAATAGTGTTGTCTCAAATCTTGGTACATCTTTGCGGCACCCGGATGAATGGAGTACCGCGAGCTATGAGCCTCCTCAAGAATCATCTCCTGAAGCCCATTTACATTGGGCACACAGAGCGACGGTAGTACCCCGCCAACCCAAGGAAACTACGTTTCGTAGCTGATGACGGTCTAGGCCAACTCTGCACCGCCTACACCTTCTTCGGATCTACCTTGATCCCATCACAAGACATTATGTGGCCCAAGAATGCCACTGAATCAAGCCAGAATTCACACTTAAAGAATTTTGCATACAATCTCTTCTCCCTCAAAGTCTGAAGCATGGTCCTCAGGTGCTGCTCATAATCCTCCCGAGATCGGGAATATACCAGGATGTCGTCAATAAACACAATGAAGAAGGAATCAAGATAAGGCTGGAACACACTGTGCATCAAATTCATAAAGGCTGATGTGGCATTGATCAACCAAAATGACATGATAAGAAACTGATAGTGACCGTATCTGGTCCTAAAAGAAGTCTTCGGGATGTCCGGCTCCCGAATCTTCAACTGATGATAACCAGAATGCAAGTCAATCTTGGAAAATACCCTGGCACCCTGTAACTGGTCAAATAAATCATTGATGTGAGGAAAAGTATACTTGTTCTTCATTGTAACCTTGTTCAGCTGCCGATAATCAATACACATACACATAGAACCATCATTTTTCTTCACAAATAATACCGGAGCACCCCAAGGTGATACACTAGGCCTGATGAAACCCTTAAAGGGAAACTCCTTCAACTTCTCCTTCAACTCACGGTAAGGAGGAATAGAAATGGGTTGAGTGCCCGACAACAAATAAATGCCGAAATCAATATCTCTATCGGGTTGCATACCCGGAAGATCAGCTGGAAATACATCAGGGAAGTCCCTCACTACTGAGACTAACTCAACTGAAGGGGTATCAACACTGACATCTCTCACATAGACCAAATACGCATCACATCCCTTCTCAACCATCTGATGGGCCTTAAGAAATGAAATGACCCTGCGAGGAGTATACTCTAAGGTACCTCTCCACTCTAATCTCGGAAAACCTGGCATAGCCAGCGTCACGGCCTTAGCGTGACAATCAAGAATAGCATAATGGGAAAAAACCCAGTCCATGCCCAAGATAACATCGAAATCTACCATACTGAGTAATAACAAATCAACCCTGGTCCCAAAACTACTAAGAGTAATCAAACACGATTGATATACGCGATCCACAACTAGAGAGTCTTCCGCAGGAGTAGATACATAAACATGGGAACTCAAAGAATCCTGAGATATCCCCAAATGTGGGGCAAAATAAGAGGACACATATGAATACGTAGAGCCTGGGTCAAATATATTGATGCATCCCTATGAAAGACAAGGACAATACCTGTGATGAATGAATCTGAAGCAACGGCCTTGGAACGGGCTGGAAGAGCATAATACCTAGCCTGGCCTCCCCCTCTAAGACGACCCCGACCTCCCCGACCTCCACCTCGAGTTGCCTGAGGAGGTGGAGTGGCAGCTGGGGCTGGAAGAATAGCCGGAGGACCCGGTGGAGCACGTGGATCCTGATAAGTCTGTGAATATGCACCCCTCCTAGCTCTGGGGAAATCTCTAACCAGGTGACGAGTGTCACCACACTCAAAATAACCCCTCGGAGGATGCGGTGGCTGAGACTGACTCGGACCTAGCCTGCTGGACTGGCCAGTAATAGCACCTCGAGTTGGATGCGTACTGGATGTTGGCGGTGCATAATAGGGCTCCTGAGGTCTAGGAGGAGCTGGCGCTGGCTGATGGAAGAGCTTAATTAACAGGGCGACTCACGAAACCCCTACCATAGTGTGCTGCTGGTGCATGAGCTTCTAAATAATGACTAGTCTCTCGAGTCCTCTTGGCCTCTCTCTCCTCTCTGTCCCGGCAAACATGCCCTCTACCCTCCTGGCGATACTCACTGCCTGCTGATAAGTGATATCCATCTCTAACGCCCTGGCCATACTGGTCCGAATACTGGGGTAGAGTCCCTCAATGAAGCGACGAACCCTCTCTCTGACTGTGGCAACCAAAGCCGGTGCATGACGAGCTAACTCACTGAATCAGACCGCATACTCCGAGACAGTCATAGCACCCTAACGTAGCTGCTAAAACTTTGCGCGCCAAGCATCCCTGAGGCTCTGAGGGACATACTCTCGCAGAAACATCTCTGAAGACTGAGTCCAAGTGAGTTAGTCTGCCTCATCTCGACTACTCAACTCATAGGCACGCCACCATTGATATACCGCTCCCCTCAACTGGAAAGCGGTGAAAGAAACCCCACTCGTCTCCACAATGCCCATAGTGCAGAGAATACGATGACAATCCCAAGAAAACCCAGAGCATCATCTGAAGCTAGTCTGCTGAAAGTAGGTGGGTGGTACTTCTTGTACCTCTCAAGTCTGAGCTGCTCTACCTCAGGAGCAGCTACCCTGGTCTCATGTTGAACCAGAGCCACTGGGGGCACAGAAATATACGCTGGGGCATGATCAATCTAGCCCCTCTGCTCAGGAGTTCGGGCTGCAAGAGTTTGCGCCCCTCCCCCGGCCTGAGATGTAGCAGGAGCTAGCGGAAGTAGTCCAGCATGAGCTAGAGTGATGAATATGCTCATGAACTGAGCTAAAGTCTCCTGGAGGGCTGGAGCAGCAATAGGGATCTCCAGTGTCGGCCCTTCAGCTGGAGCTGCTGGGGGCTCCTCTGTCACAGCTCTCGCAGGTGCTTGGGCTGCACCACGTGGCCGTCCTCTACACCGACCCCGACCTCTGGCGGCTCTGGCAGGGGGCTCGGGTGCATGATCATCAGTCCTCCCAGTACGGGTCCTCACCATCTGTGGGAAAAAATAGAATAGAATTTTTAGAATTTTTATGACAATAACTCGCACGACAAAGAAATCAAAGAAATATTATTATTCTTAACAGTGACATAGCTTCCCGAAGATAAGCACGGATGTCTCTGCAATGATCCGCGAGACTCTAATAAACCGATTTGTGACTCGCAGCTCCTATGAACCTAGTGCTCTGATACCAACTTGTCATGACCCAATTTACCCTCCGAAAGGTATCGTGACGGAACCTAGTCTCTAAGACTAGGCAAGCCAAGAATTAGGGAAAAACTTTTAAGAAAAACACGATAAATAAAGGAAATAACGACATAATCTAAATAGAAAAATGGTGCCGCTCGGTATCTACAAAAAATATACTCTCAAAGACTGGAATCTCACAAAGTCACAAGCTTCTAATAACTATTGTAGCTCTAACAAGTCTGGAAGTACATAAGAAACAAAACTCTAGACGATGGAGTAGAAGGGGACTCTGAGGATTCTGTGGACGTGGCAGCAATACCTTGTAGTCTCCTAGAATCAGCAGCAAATACTATCCTCGAGGCTGATAGCTTGTACTTGGATCTGCAGATGAAAACATGTGCAAGAAAGGGCATGAGTACACCACATTGGTACCTAGTAGTGCCAAGCCTAATCCCGGTCAAGTAGTGATGAGGTCAGGTTAAGGCCCTACTGGAGTAAATATAATCAATTTAAAATAGTACAAGAGATAAGTAGATTATATAGTAACAGTTAAAGAAAATGCTCGAAAACTTAACAGTCAAGGGAGACCTCGGCTCAAAACAAGGTAAACACAAGGTGGAATCTCCCGGGGTACCGTCCCGTAGTTCCAGATGATTATGCAGTACAGGGGGATCACTTGGAATACGTCTGTAGTCCCAAAATAAGTATGCAGTATAGGGGGATCTCCCGAAATACGTTCGTAGTCCCAAAATAAATAAGCAGTACAGGGGGTTCTCCCGGAATGCGTATGTAGTCCCAAAGTAAATATGCAGTACAGGGGGATCTCCCGGAATAAGTCCGTTGTCCCAATTTAAATATGCCATGCAGGATGAGTGACAAGTATAAAATCGAATTTACACAGTTTATACTAATCACAGATAAGGATAATAAAGACTTAATTAATCATGGCGCATAGAAGATCAATTAGGCAATTAAACATGTAAGCATGTTTTTCTAATCTAAGCTAAACAATTTAACATATTAGTGCAATTTCATGTAAGGAAAACAATTTATGTTTTAAGGAAGGGAAAAATGGGTTTTTTGCAATAACGTCCCATGTACGTACTTGTCACCTCACGTACACGGCGTCCACACAATAATAGTATCAAATATCCTAAGGGGGAAGTCCCCAACACAAGGTTAGACAAGCTACTTACTTCGACCGCTCAAATCAACTTGAAACCACGTTCTTGACACGAGTAACAAACTCCGAATTGCGCGAATCTATTCAAATAAATTTCATAATGTAAATATAACTATAAGCAACTAGTTCAACTAATCTATTTGAAGCTAAAACGCAAAATCAGGAAAATCGCTCCAAAATGTCCCCCAGGACCACGCCTCGGAATTGGGTGAAATTTACAAATTCCGAACACCCATTTACTCACGAGTCTAACCATACCAAATTTACTCAAAACCCATACCCAATCCTCGATCAAAACCCAAAAACTCGGCCTAGGAACTTTTCTCAAATTTTCCCCAATTTTCACTCCAAATCTGAAATTAGATGATAAAATAAGCATAGCTTAGCGGGAATTACCAAAACTAAATAAGAATCACTTACCCCAAACACCAACGTGAAAACCCCTCCAAGAATCACCTAATCCCGACCTCTCAAGTCCAAATTGTGAAAAATGGCTTAAACCCTCGTTTGTTGAACTTTAAATTCTGCCCAGCGATTTCCTTAATCGTGATCGCGAAAATACCATCGTGATCGCGAAGAACAACTTCGCGTCTCATAAATTTTACTCTATGCGATCGCGACACATACCACATGATCGCGAAGGGTTAAAACCCAGCTCTCTTTCTTCCGCCTTATTCTTCTACGTGAACGGGTCCTCGCCCACACGATCGTAATTCATAACCTGCCTGACCTACGCGATCGCGTCCCTTTCTCTGAGATCGCGAAGAATTAACTCATCTGGCCTCCCATTTACTCTACGTGATCGCGAACCTCCTCCCGCGATCGCGATGAAGAACGCACCAGATGTAGAATACCAGCAAACCAGCCAACTCCTCAAGTCCAAGAAATGAACCGTTCAGCATAACACCATAGAAACTTAGTCAAGCCTTCCAACCACCTCGAACAACACAAAAACATGAATTAAAAACGGATTCAAGCCTAAGGACTTAACATTTTTCCAAAATCTACAAACGATGCTGAAACACGTCAAACCTAGTCCAAATGACCTCAAATTTGACACACATGTCACAAATGACACTACGAGCCTACAGCCACATCCAAAATTCCATTCCGAGCCCGATATCAAATCTTCACCTATCGGCCGAAATCGCCATAAATCTAAGTTTCGCCAATTCAAGCCTAAATCTACTACCCTCGAAAACACATTCCAGATATGCTCCTAACCCCAAAATCACTCAACGAAGCTAAAGGAGTCGACGAAATTCCATTTCGGATCCGTCTTCATACAGTTTCGACTAAGGTCCAATTTTTAAGACTTTAACTCATAATTAGGGACTATGTGTCCCAAAACTCTCGGAATTCCATAACTAATCACTCCGGAAAGTACCAATAGTAGGAACAAACGTGGAGAAAGTAGTTATTAGTGGATCGAGGCTCTAACTCTTAAATGACCGACCGTGTCGTTACACGTGTACTGCTATCACACCACTTGAGTAGGGACCTCTCACACTCAGGTATATCTCTCGTCAGGTATATGGAATGGAGACGCAGGCCCACCAGCCTATAGCTGGTCTTCCATCTGGACCGTCCGGAGAGATCACATCTGCAGGTCCAACTGGCCAAGGAAAGGCTCCGACTTTGTCACATTTTTCTAAGGAGCAACAGGCCATTAAATCCAAGTTGGGGAAGATTGAGCGGAGGCAGCAGAAGAAAAGAGAACATGGAAAGAAGAGAAACAAATTGCTGACAAAGATAATAAGCACTTTGAGGAAGTTTTGTGGACCAGACGACGGTGACGAGGATGACTTGGAGCTCTCAGTTCCCAGTACCTCCTGCTCCGGGTGATGCCATTCAGGGAGCACCTCTTTAATTTTAGCTTGTTTTGTCTATTTCCATTGGGGACAAATTTAAAGGCTGGGGGTGGCTCATATATGATAGATGTACGTGGAGCATGATCATTTTGTGTGAACTTGTGTAGATTGGTTGACATTTGTAGTTTATTAGTAATATTTTGTAGTTTAATTCTAGTATGTTAGCATTAGCATTTTCTTGATTAGTTTTTATTTTTCATAGTAGTATTAATGAAACTCCTTGGTTTTTCTTTAAACTGCGGTTCTTTTCCAAGGAATTTATATGTTTTGAACCGGGTGACTCTTCCCTATGATGGATGGTGTGAAAACTTTCTTAAGGGATTAGTCTTGTTTAGTTTTTTTTTTTGTAGGTAAATATTATTTTTTTTAGTTAGTTTAGTATCTAGTAGTGAATAAATTAGTTTTTGGGTGTGATCTGTGTCCATAAACCAACGTGTAACTTGCTTGGTACCAACATGATTTAAACCTTGGTACATGAATCCTTGATCTTTGAAAAAGAAAAATGATTGAAGTAAAGATCATTGTCATGACTTTTAGACTCAATTTTTGGCTCTTTGATTCACTAAATAGCTTCTTAGGCTATATGTGTCTTCCTTGAGATTCATTGGTTTCAATTGGATTTTGGATCTGTATTCCACTTGAGTTTTCATGTTCCATGTGTGGTGAGATTTATTGTGAAGTTCTTTTGCATCATTTGTAGTCTAGAACTTGCCCGGAATGTGCTTCAAGGCGAAATCATAGACTAACTTGGTTTGAAAAATGATGTTGGGCCTTCCTTGGACCGCTATTGTGCCGAAATTTCCTTCCCTTGAATATTTTCCCTAGTCAACCCCTTTTGAGCCTTTAAACTTTTTCTTTGGCAACCATGTTACAAGCTATCGTTCTTTATTGATTTTCTTTTGGAACCCTACCTCCCTAAGTAATTTAAAGTATGAACATAGGCTAAAAGCCTAAGTTTGGGGGTGAAGGTGGGAAAAGTTGTGATGTGGAAGTTTCCTTAAAGGTGAAAGGTGATAACAAAAAAAAGAGAAGGAAAAACAAGGAATTGTGAATAAATGGAAGACTAGGTGATAAAAAAAACGAAGAAAGGGTGGAAAAGTTCTTGAAAGAAGTGTAATTTGATTATTGAAAAAAATTATAATTTTGTAGTGCTTGGGGAGGTTTTGAGTCACTCTTACCAAATTTTACCCTACCTTAACCAAAATCCTAAACTACAACCCTTTAAGTCTCAATTTATTTTGAACCAAGTGTGTCTACATTAGTGGAGATGAAGGGCAAGCATATGGCACTACTTTTGTGCATTTGAATATTTTTATCAGAGAGAGAGTAAATTCTTTTCATTTGACATCCCATTTATGTTTTGTATTGCAATTTATGAGTGTGGGATTCTCTCTTAAGTTTGAGGGAACACGATATTTGAGTTTTGAATTTAATCTCTTTTTCAATTTAGAGGAATGAACGAGGGAAGATAATTGTGATAGAGAGGCAAATTTTGAAGCTTTAGTGTCATGACTTGGTTGCTACTTTGATTAATGTAGTGTTTGAGCACTTGATTTGAAATAAAATGTGTGAGAAGTTGGTGATTCATATGCTTTGGATTAATTGTTGGTATCAACCGAAGTCATTAGATTGTGCTTAAATGAACCCTTTTGACTTGAAATGATGTTTGGTATGCCATTGAGCTAGATTGGTAATTTTATTGAAGGATGTTCTTAGTTGTTGAATTGCTTGAGGACAAGCAATAGTTTAAATTTGGGGGTTTGATAAGTTGGTATTTTACCTACTTATCTCCTCTTGATACTTAGGCTTTTATATGATTTTGTTGAGAAACTAAGGCATTTTCTGAGGTTTATTGGCATATTTCAGGTATCAAGTGAATTAGAGAAGAAACAGAAGAAACCAAGTCAAAATGTGCAAAATATTGGAAAAATGATTGCTTCCAGAGTTACTCTTCGTGATCGCAAACAGTGAAACGCGATCCCAGAAGGCCAGGAAACAATGCATCGCGATCGCAATGCAACTTCTGCGAACGCGATGAAGAAGTAGGTCAACGGCTCTGAAATTCTCTACGCAAATGCATGATCTAGTCTACGATCGCAATGGTTTGCATCAGTACTCTATGCGATCTCAAGCCTATTTACGCGATCATGATTCATTAAGTCTGGGCAGAAATCTGGGCATTTTTGGCATTTCACGATTTTTACCCCAAAACCATTTAATACACAACCTAGCAGATATTTTGGACATCTTTTTACTATCGTTGGGAGACTTTTTTTGCTAATTTTCAGTCTTTAGACTAGAGAAAACAAGTTTCGAAGCTAGGATTCTTGCACATACACTTGGGTCTTGAAGATTTGAAGCTTTTGGTTGAGAATTTCTTCCTCCTTTATGCTCATTTCTTTATTTCCTTGATTTATATTGTATATCTAAGTGTGAAGTATTTTTTGCGACACTTGAATCTTGTTTATGGTAATATTCATATTTAAAGTGTGGATTAAATACCTTGTTGTGCTTATGTAGTGAACGATTTTTATTTATTTATGAAGTGTGGATTAATTATTCTTGTTCTTTAATGTTTCCAAAGGGATTAGCTAACCCTAGGACTCGCCCATTAATTTTGAATTAATTTTGAGAAAGATTATTTGGGGTTGGGAAAGATTAATTAACAAGAACTTGAGGCTTTAACCCTCATTTCATAGATTCTACCTAGGGATATGATTGAACTACTTGTAGCCATATTCAGGTGTGCTTAATCTCTTGATTGTCTTAGGGATAATTCAATTAAAAAGTCTTGTTAGTCTTTGGAAGAAGCTAATATAGAATTATTTCCTGAGGCCAATTAACATAAACTCGCTCATATTTGTAAAATCGTGAAATACATTGGATCGTTACTTGTGTGTAATTTCCGATGCATCCATTCTTGTAGCCATTGATCATTTTACTTGCTTTCTAGGTTAGTTTACATTTTTTCATTTAGCTATAATATTTTCACAACCAAATTCTAAGTGTTTGGCATTGCATAACTAGCGATAATTCTCTTAAATCTAGTACATTCCTAATCGCCTACATATTATTCTCTGTGAGATTCAACCCCAACTCATAGTTGGGTAATTTATATTGCATGCGACCGTGTCCATTTACTTTTTAGTAGTGGATTTGGACATCATCAGTATATCGGCCCCTGAAGCAACTACATTATCATTTTCCCCATGAAATCCAAGACTATCACTGCCGCGTACGGGTGTGTTTTGCGAGTTCGACTTATTTCAACCTGAAAACAAATAATCTTTGACAAGAAACAAGTGTGAAAATAACGTGTGTTATTAAAATCAGCACTGGAGTAATCACTATTATCTTTAGCCCCACGGTGGGCGCCAAACTGTTTACCCTGAAATCTGAGTAATAATTAAACTTAAACGAGATCTTAAAGATATATGATTTAGCCCAATACTAATTGATAAACGACAAGATAAATGTATGAGTTAAGTGAGCAAGGTAGATCAAACCAACGTGTCAGCAGGCTTCGACCTCGAGCCAAGATAACCTTGAGATGGACTCGGATGAACAGTAAAGTAAAGTAAAGAAAATATTATAAAGCTAAAGAACAATTCTGACGAGCACAAAAGTTAGAGCGTATATTCTTTGCCAATGATTGATGATGTTTACAAATGAACAGGTTCCCCTTTATATAATAGGGGAGTCCCAAATAGGTACATTCCTATTTCCAGAAAGGAATCTAATTTGTACAGCTGTCTTCGTACAAATCTGTTCCGGTTTTACGCCTTGATCTTTGTGCCATTGTAGGAATCTCACTCATTCTGTTGTAAGCCTATAACGGCATTATCCCGAGTTAGGTTTTACTCAGCCTCTGGTGTTACGTGTTTTGGTCCTCGAGCCTCGCACTCTGTCACTAGTCTCGAGCTCGATCTACCAAACTTGCTTGATCCATTTGAACTCGGGCTCGGGGTAACCTCTTGAACCTGTGAAATCGGACGTACTTGATTTCGACCGTATACACAAGTCAACTTAAAATAATATGCATTGATCATTTACATAACCTTGTACATTATTCTTTCAAGTATAATACATGACTCGATATACACATGCAACACACATGTCGAGAAACTAATCTAATAATAATTTTATCAATAATATGCGTATATAGGCTTGAGAATTTATTTTATTAAGTCAATATAAAATATAGGGAAATTTGCATATATACTTAATTTTGGGGTCACTATTGAAGTTATACCCGTATTGCACAAAAATTTATAACTTTACCCATCTTAGGATTAACTTTAGACATATAAAGTTGAAAAAATTCACTGTCTGAAGTTGCTAACTTAAGATGTATTTAAGATTGTTTAGTTTGAAGTGCGAAATTTTTGCATGCACTTACGACTTCTTCAAATTGAATTGTAAAACTTGTACTTAAGATGCACTTGGGACTTGATTAGTTAGTATAGCTATTTTTTGCATGCATTTAAGAATTTTTTGTCCGAAGAGCATATTGCCCAGAAAAAAATTTTGTTTTTCGAATTTCAACAATCCAACACACGATTCAAGACCAAAATCTGCTCCAAATGAGCTCAAATTTAAAACATAATTTTTAAATATCATAAAAAACAAATCTCAATCATTAATTTGTCAAAACAACAAAATAACTAACAAAGGGAGAATCTAATGATTCTCATGATGATGCATACTCAGTCGCTAGTTGTAGTAATGCAAAGGGAAAGTAACGTTTGATAACATCAATTATAACTCTGTAGCAATGCACAATTCCTTTTAATTGCATATAAATGTTATCTATCGCGCAGGAACACCAATTTACCATGTTGGTCAAAAACTGTCATTCATGTTCAAAGAGGACTATGATCTTGTATTGCCGTGAAGATCAAATTTCCTAATCTAAATAGATTTAGTTACTAACTTGAAAGAATTGAAAGAAACTTTTCTGATGAATAGTTTCTCTACCTGCAATACGTAGGTATCCAGCTTTAGCCTTTCTCCAACCACATCCTTGACAACTTCTTAAACCAAAGTGAACAACAAAAGAATAAACAAAAAGTATAAATTCGAACTGTTAACTTCAGCTTCGACAGTAAAACCAATAGGTACACTAGAAATCGAAATGTCAACTGTTCACTGACCGCCACAATCTTCTGCAACTAAACAAATGTATTTTTTTGGATACCTAACTAAAGCAGTGTCTTGAGTGCCCGAAACTTACAATCTCACATCTAGAACTTCTTCTTGTCTACAAAGTAAAACATCCAGCATAGTTTTACAATAACATCTACCAGGTAATCAAAATTAAGCAAGCATATCACTGTTTTGCAGTTTCAAAGTTCCACCCATAGGCAACACAAGGTTACAAATTTTAATGAATCCACACCTAGTTCCCAAATCTGCTGGTAGCTCTCTCATATCAGAAAAGGTAGTACCTTCAAATCTCACCAAGATACATCTGTTTATCACTACTGCAAGATCCCACAATTGGTTCATTAGGATGAAAAACACATTCATTGACCGATCCAGTGTGTCCAGGAAGCTTATACAGAATGCGCCTAGATGTTGTATCCCAGATATAAACCATGCGATCAGAACTCCCAGCTGTTACCTTGCTTCCATCAGGTGACCAGCTACATTTCAGCAGGTTCTTTTCAAAATTGTGTTGGTGGCCTTCCAAGATCTTAACACAGCGATTTTGGGGGGCATATGGACGCATGTCCCATATGCGAAGTGTGCAGTCCATGGCATTAGTAAGAAGATAAGACCCATCAGGACTCAACTGCATACCAGTTATAGTATCCTGATGGCCCTGAAGAGTCATAGTTACTTCACACCTTCGCAAATCCCAGACTTTCACATCATTGTCAATACCACCTGAGTAGATTTTATCAGAGGCATCAGAGAAACTGACGGCAGTAATTTGAAATTTGTCTGGAAATGTTTGTATGGCTCCTCTTTGGCGCATATCCCAAAGTTTAGCAGTGCCATCATCAGATCCACTGACAATAAGTGGAGGGCCCCTCCGAGCTGTGCAGCATGAATTCACAAATGAGGAATGTTCGGCCATTTTTTTAATCTGTTTGCCTGTTTCTACATCCCACGCCCTAACAGTCTTATCGGGGCTGGCTGATACTATTGTTGATCCATCTGTAGTCCATTGAACATCAAGAACTGCATTTTTGTGCCCTTTTAAGACCATAAAATTCTTGCAATCACCATGTACATCCCAAAGAAAGATTTCTTTATCATGTGAACCAGATGCAATGGTTGTTCCTGCTGGATTGAACTTCATGGTATACACAGCACTTTGATGTCCGGTAAGCAACATAATTGGTGACTCCAAGCTTGATGTCCGTGGTTTTCCATTTGGTCCAAGCCCTTGTGGACAGCTAGGAGGCACAGCAGACAACTCCATCGGCCTTGGTCCAATAACTGACAAAGCACTTTCAGTTTGCATTTGGGCCTTCACTTGCACCTGAAAAGTTTCTAGAAAATTCAGCTAACCAATGCAAGAAACATAATAGAAACATATGCTACAGATACAGAAGTACAAAGTTATTATGGAGCTCCTTGCCCAGACAATTTGATTATCTGTTTGAGCGCACGCGCACACACAGAGCCGTGCGAGCGAAACAAACACACACACACATATCCCAAACAATACATTGAAGGATATAGGTTAGCATTGTACATTTCAATTTTCCAAGATACCCCAGACAATACATGCCAGCACGTTAAAGATGAGGGTGTTTTATTCTTTAACCCAAATTCCCCAATTTTCCACCTGCATTTTGCTCCCAGCAACATTTATCTCCAACCTCTCTCTACAACACTTCAGGCAAGCAACAGGGAGCAAAATCTCCAATGTCCATCATTTCTCAAATTCTACTGAGTCTTAAGTGCCTCTATTTTATATTCAGATTATGGTGTACATACTAGTTTTTGCTTTCTGATTATGATGTCCAACAATTGCTCTGTTTGATTATTTCAGATAGATTTCAAACCTCTCTTCTTCCCCATCTGCTTAATATTTCTCTTCAATCATGGTCAAATGCAGTATCAAATAAAATAAATCCATATCTTTATGGTTCTTTATTTTTCATTTTTTTTATTTTTTACCAAACCCAGTAACACTCACTTTGTCAAGAATAGAAAGAACAAAGGTGGAGGCTGTCGGAGAAGAAATCTGGGACTGGGCTCGCTGGAGTTTAATCAGAATGGGAGAGAAACACAACGGAACTACGGAAGGAGACGAAATTTAGGGATTTGGATGAAAGACAAAAATGCCCTAAACTTTAATGAGCTGGCAGGAAATTGTTGGAGGTATTTGGAGAATTAAAATCTGAGTACAATGCTGTTCACTTTTTGATTCATTAAAATACCCTCTGTCACTTATTTAATCCGTAAATAAATCTTGGAGCTTTTTGTCTTTTTATACTAATCGGAAAAATGCAATTCATCATCTCCCTCACATTTGTTCTCTTTTGCCTGTATAATTGCAGCCCTTTTTCCCATTGCACAGCTTGAAAGCAACTAAACGCCCCAAGGTATTCTTCAAGAATGAGATTTAAATCAAGCCCATGATGAATAGAATTTATGAATAATCTGTGATTGGGTATTTTTTGTTCTTCGCAGGAAAGGAGCATAAGAGAAAGGCAACTCAGTTTAGTGAGAACTCAAATTCAGCCCTCACTACTTCATAACAGTCTGTACTCTCAAATGAATTAAACCCAAAAGCCAGAATTAAAATTGTGACAAGCGGTATTTTGTTCGATAGTCGTCAACTTTGTCTTCATATTTACCTTTCTACCCGATCAATACGTACTGAGCTAATGAATACAGGAAGCCAACAAGCGGGGATTGTTGAAGTTTGGCTGCCTGAAGGGTTGGGTTTGCTGCAGTTAATCAGGGAATAAAATGCAGATGGAGCAGAAAGAAATTCAGGGATATAGGTAAAAGACAAAAAATCCCCTAAATGTTCCTACTTTAGTGAATCAAAAAGTGGTTACAATGCTTACTACAGACACGCAGTAGTGAAATGGGTACAAAGCTAACCTACTACTTTTATGCTACTACATAAAGGTAGTTGGTTAGCACTGCACCCATTTTTTGTCTCTCTTAAATACCCTTTTACAATACATTGCCAACACATTAGTAAAATGGGTATTTTTGTCTTCCCATCTTAAGAACTAAACCTAACTTTTCTTCCTTCTCCATCAGTTTGCTTTCCAGCCATCCCCGTCTCCCCTCCTTTATTTCAGACCCATATTGAAATTCAATCACAACTGTTGAAAATTTGAACCAAAAGAAAAAACACAGAGAATGATTCAAGGCCCGATGAATGATCATGATTATGGAAAGGAGACTAAAACCCATTTGGCCATACACTAATGTGGTCTTTGGGGAAGTAATGGAAGAATTTGAGAAATTGGGGAAAAGTTTTAGGAAGAATTGGTTTGCTTCAACTAAAAAAGAACCAGTTGGAGCACTTGAAAATGAAGACCGAGCATGTGGGCAGACAATGCTTAGTTTGTCCAGAGCCGAGAAATGCACAGCTCCTAAATTTCAAAGCCGTAATGTTTACTTTCTCACTTCGTCTTTATCAACAATGAACAGAAAGAAAAATTATCCAATTACATATTATCACAAGGTTTAATTAAGATCAATATGATTTTAAACTCTAACCCTGATTTAATATTATACTGGAAAATGAAAAATGTGAGTTAGCAAATGATGATCGATTCCTTGATTCTCAAATGTGATCTTCCATTTTCAAGAAGTCAAGCCTTCTTCTGTATTAGAATTTGAAGGAGTCTAAGAGCCAAACTGTGGAGATAAAATTCAAGCTGGGAATCACAGAGAAAGAATTGGAACTTTGAAAAGACCAAAAAGTCCCTAAAAATTCGATATTTAATGTGCTGGCAGAGGTAGTATGGAAAAACAAACAGTGAGTACAATGCTAGCCTACTACCTTCATGTAATTTGGAGAAACCAAAATATCTTCCAATATTATTTAGAAACAAAATCGGAGGCTTCAATGTGAGAGATATTCCCATAATACATTCGAGACTAACGGGAACAAAAAGATAAATCAATGTTTTGCAATCCATGTTGGACAAAGACCACAGGACTATACGTTTTTACCTTTGATCAAATAGGCTAGGATAAAAGAAAAGATTCAATAATCATATTTTATTTATAACCGTGGTGTCCTGGCCAGCTTGCGTGCATCTCGACTAATTCCACACCAGCACAAATATTAGGTAATTCTACACACCAAATCTTGGACAGCTAAGAAGAAATCACCTGGTGTGTTTATCTCCACTGAGATTTGAACCTGAAACATCATGGTTCTCCACCCATTTCATTGACCACTAGGCCACACCCTTGGGTGCAAACTCCAAATATCAATTACATGTTTCCCTTAGGTCAAGGGGCACAAAAAGATAAAATCAAACACTTCAAAGTCGATGGTGGACAAAGACCATAGGCCTATTTCCTTTTCATCAAATACGACGACACCAAAGAAAGAGCCCAACAATGGATTGCATGATTCTGTTTATTGTTTTCCTCACAAAATTGACTAGTGTCAATAACATTCCAAAAGCATGTTAACTAAACTTTAAGAAAAGAAACATCTTATAAGGAGAATCAGAGGCTTCAATGTGAGAGATATTCCCATAATACACTTGAATTAAGGGGACAAAAAGATAAACTAATGTTTTGTAATCCATGTTGACAAAGATCACAGGCCTACACATTTTTCCCTTTGATCAAATAGGATAGAACACAAGAAAAGGTCCAATAATCAAATACATGTTGAAATCAACAATAATCAATTACATATTTCTCGTTGGTCAATTAGAGATTCAGGGGCACAAGAAGATAAAATCAAACATTTCACAAAGACCACAGGCCTTTACACTTCCTTTTCATCAAATAGGACAGGACTAAAGAAATAGCCCAACAGTAGATTACATGATTCTACTGATAGTTTATGAATAAATTGAATAGTGTCAACAAAGCTCAAAGACATTCCAAAAGCATGTGAACTAAACTTGATTAAGAAAAGAAACATCTTATTTGGATAAGCTATTAAACTATATTAGTTTTCACATACTCCATCAGTAAAGAAATAAGGAATCATCAATTTAATTACTATTTTAGACAAATATTGGGTAAATTTAAAATGATTTTCATAAACTAAGAATATTATGTTATCATACCCTAAGATAATTATGTCATCATACCCTAAGATAACTATGTTATCATACCCTAGGTCTCTGGTGCTCTGGATGTAACATCTATGTCAGAAGTAGAATGGCCACTATATATGTACTTATGCAACAAAGTAGTTACAGCTAACTCAGTTTCTCTTCTTTATTTTTTGTTTTCCTCTATTCCCACATCTATGGAACCATTTACAGTGGGCAATCGAGGAACCAAAATGCTAGTAGACACATACTAGCAAGCACATACCTAGATATTTCCAGATGGCAACATTGCTAAATAGATGAACAAAAGCTCTAGGTGTTTTATTAACAATGCATCAGGCATCATTATCGCTACTTATATCAAGCTCATTTGGAAACAGTGTGATTGTTTCCAACAGTTTTCCATTTAAGCATTTTTTTTCACTTCAATATATTTTGCATGTTGAAGAGGAAAGATGCATAAATGGGTGAAAAACTTCAATTTTTTTCCACTTCAATATATCGGATGGATTTGTATGATTTGATGGGATTTGAACCATACCACTCTGTTTATTTCTAAAAATCCAAATCTTACTGGCTGTCTATTAAAATGTTTATTTTCAACTAGCAACTGACTCATGATAAGGAGTGAATTCATTTGGGTATGATAATGAAAATTGGGATAAAAGGTGCCTAGAGGGTAGTAAGAGCACAAACACAATGAAAAAATTGACAAAGCTACTTATTGCAATGTCGAAATTCTTTCGTAATACAAATCAACAAGTAGTCTTTTTGGAGGTCAACAAACACTTAGAAGGGGCCAAGGTTGGATCGCCAGCTAGGTTTTCAAACTTTTCATGTGCACCTACCACACATTCCGCACTGCACAACCTTTTTCGTTTACCAAAGCCCTGGGGCTCAAACAAAGCTAAAACATTCTAAATAACATTTGTAAAACTACCCCTCCCCTTTACAGCTTCACTAAGCTTATCATTATATCGCTTACCACTTGACTCTTAATGAATTTTTCACATTTCACTTCTTTAAAAGTATTCTTTTGTTATGTTGTAATCTTATACAGTAGTACTTTTCTTATTTATATCAATAAGCAAAAAAAAAAAAAAATGGACTAGGGCAAACGACGAGAAAGTTAGTGGTTACGAGAGATATTTTAGTACCACTAACACTAGAGAAAAGGAATTAGGGTTTAAGGATTTTTGGCACATCCAGAAAAGGGAACTTACAATGAAATCTCCGATGAGTTCGCCTGAATAAAGAGAGGAAATCTCCGATGAGTTCGCCTGAATAAAGAGGGCCAAAGTTTGCAGCCTGTATTCAAGGAAAAATGAATTATTTGGGCCAAATCATTCAATACAGACAGGTCCAAGCCAATTCACTTATCACGTGCCTCTCACACGACTAATGTGCTCGTTTTTTTCGATGATATGAACAGATTGGTTGGGCCATTTGCACTTTTAGGGGAGAAGTGCACACTTAGCCCATGATAAAACATATATATATTTTTAAGCCACTGCTTTAATAAATTTTACCTATCCGGACAAAAATATCCTTCTGCTCATAATGTTCAAGATCAAGTGTCCTTAACTTATGAGCTTGTTACTGTAGCTTCAGGACTAGCTGTCCTTACTTTATGAGCTTATAAGTCAAAGTTTAGGACTACCTGTCCTTAACTTTTGAACTTGTAACTCCAAGTTCAGGATTACATGTCATTAACTATTGAACTTGGAACTCGAAGTTCAGGACTACCTATCCTTAATTTCTGTGTTTGTAACTCTAAGTTAAGCACTACATGTCCTTAATTTCTATGTTTGTAACTCTAAATTAAGGATCAGGTGTCCTTAATTTTTGACTTCCAACTCTATGTTCAGGACCAAGTGTCCTTAACTTATGATCTTGTTACTGTAAGTTCAACACAAGTTGTCTTTAATTTATGAGCTTGTAAGTCTAAGTTAAAGAATACTTGTCATTAGTTTTTGAGCTTGTAAGTCTAAGTTTAGGACTACTTGTCCTTAACTTTTGAACTTGTAACTCTAAGTTCAGGACTACATGTCCTTATTTTTTGAACATGGAACTCTAGTAGCCTGTTTGGCCAAGCTTTTTTTTTTGGGCCAAAAGTGCTTTTTTGGCCAAAAGAATTTTTGGCCAAAAATTGAGGTGTTTGGCCAAGCTTTTGAAAGGAAAAAAGTAGCTTCTTTCCAAAAGCAATTTTTTTAGAAGCACTTTTGAGAAAAATACACTTAGAAGCAGTTTTCAAAAGCTTGGCCAAATACTAATTACTGTTCAAAAGCGTTTTTCAAATTAATTAGCCAAACACAAACTGCTTCTCACCAAAAGCACTTTTTAAAAAAGTACTTTTGAGAAAAGCACTTCTCAAAATAAGCTGATTTTAGAAGCTTGGCCAAACAGGCTATAAGTTAAGGACTACCTGTCGTTAATTTATTTGCTTGTAACTCTAAGTTAAGGACTAAATATATAGATTTATTTGTTAGATAGAGACATAGTCTTGCGTGCTAATTCAACATATTTGTTTGCCTTTCTGCTTGCCGTGGAATCTGTTCCAAACACAAAGAGCGCTTGGATTCTTGGGGATCTTCTTACTAGTCGTAGGACACAGAACCCTTTCACATCTGGCGTTCACATCTGCCAAGTTGAAATCTACCTGACTTAGATAGATTGATTTTGTTGAACCTATAAATAAGAAGAAAGTGTTCACGGGAAAGAGGCCAGCTATCTTTAATCTTTTTGTAGGACAAATTATTTATGATATAACTATATCGGATTTCTAGTCCACAGATTATGAAAAATTCAATTTTGCTATTTTATCTTGCAAGTAGTATGTTGATATTGAGGTGCCTATCGTTCTCTTGGTAACGAGAGGAGAGGAGTTTGGGAACTTTTGATCGGGAGAAAGGGTTTTGAAATTTTGATAGGGGGTTTGTGAAGGAAAAGAGATAGAAGAAAGGTTAACACTGTCTTTTCATATTAATTTTAATAGACTATTGGCTACTTTTGCTCAACATTAAAAATGCTGAATAAAAAGTAAATACGACTTTAAAAAATGGCTACCCCATGCAATTTTTACTTTTTAGGGCCACCATTCAATTTATACCCGCATAGGGGAAGTGCATAGTTAGCCACTAATAAGACATGTATTTACTTTTAGGCCACTGTTTAAATTGTCTTTAGTCTTTAGCCACTGCTTTAATAAACTTTACCCGCCCGGACAAAAATATCCTTCTGCTCATAAAGTTCAGGACCAAGTATCCTTAACTTATGAGCTTGTTACTGTAACTTCAGGACTATTTGTCCTTAATTTATTAGCAAGTAAGTCTAAGTTTAGGAGTACCTATCCTTAACTTTTGAACTTGTAACTCCAAGTTCAGGACTACATTTCCTTAACTACTGAACTTGGAACTCGAAGTTCAGGACTACCTGTCCTTAATTTATGTGCTTGTAACTCTAAGTTAAGGACTACCTGTCCTTAATTTATGTGCTTTTAACTATAAGTTAAGGACCAAGTGTCCTTAATTTTTTAACTTTCAACTCTAAGTTCAGGACCAAGTGTTAACTTATGAGCTTGTTACTGTAAGTTCAGGACTAGTTGTCCTTAATTTATGAGCTTGTAAGTCTAAGTTAAGGACTACATGTCCTTAGTTTTTGAGCTTGTAACTCTATGTTCAGGACAACATGTTCTTATTTTTTGAACTTGGAACTCTAAGTTAAGGACTACATGCCCTTAATTTCTGTGCTTGGAACTCTAAGTTAAGGACTACCTATCTGTAATTTCTGTGCTTGTAACTCTAAGTTAAGGACTAAACATGTAGATTTATTTGTTAGACAGAGACATAGTCGTGCGTGCTAATTCAACATCTTTGTTTGCCTCTCTACTTGTAGTGGAATCTATTTCAAACACTGAGAGTGCTTGGATTCTTGGGGATCTTCTTACTATTCGTAGGACATAGAATCTTTTCACATATGGCGCCCACATCTGCCAAGTTGAAATCTGCCTGACTTAGATATATTGATTTTGTTGAACCTATAAATGAGAAGAAAGTATTCACATGAAAGAGGCTACATATTTTTAATCTTTTTGTAGGACGAATTATTTATGATATAACTATATCGGATTTCTAGTCCACAAACTGTGAAAAATTCAATTTTGCTATTTTACCTTGCAAGTAGTATGTTGATACTGAGGTGCCAATTTTTGTTCTATTGGTAATGAGAGGAGAGGAGTTTGGGAAATTTTGATCGGGAGAAAGGGTTTTGAAATTTTGATAGGGGGTTTGGGAAGGAAAAGAGATAGAAGAAAGGGTAATACTGTTTTTTCATATTAATTTTAATAGACTAGTGACTACTTTTGCTCAGCACTAAAAATGCTGGATAAAAAGTAATACCACTTTAAAAAGTGGCTACCCCATGCAATTTTTACTTTTTAGGGCCACCATTCAATTTATACCCCCATGGGGGAAGTGAACAGTTAGCCACTAATAAGACTTGTATTTACTTGTAGGTCACTGTTTAAAATGTATTTAGTCTTTAGCCACTGCATTAATAAACTCTACCCGACCGGACAAAAATATCCTTCTGCTCATAAAGTTCAGGACCAAGTATCCTTAACTTATGAGCTTGTTACTATAAGTTCAGGACTAGATGTCTTTAATTTATGAGCTTGTAAGTCGAAGTTTAGGACTACCTGTCTTTAACTTTTAAACTTGTAACTCCAAGTTCAGGACTGCATGTCCTTAACTGTTGAACTTGGAACTCGAAGTTCAGGACTATCTGTCCTTAATTTCTGTGCTCGTAACTCTAAGTTAAGGACTACATGTCCTTAATTTTTGTGCTTGTAACTCTAAGTTAAGGACCAAGTTTCCTTAATTTTTAAACTTCCAACTCTAAGTTCAGGACCAAGTTTCTTTAACTTATGAGCTTCTTACTGTAAGTTCAGGACTAGCTGTCCTTAATTTAAGAGCTTGTAAGTCTAAGTTAAGGACTAGTTGTCCTTAGTTTTTGAGCTTGTAAGTCTAATTTTAGGACTACATGTCCTTAACTTTTGAACTTGTAACTCTAAGTTCAGGACTACATGTCCTTATTTTTTGAACTTGGAACTCTAAGTTAAGGACTGTCTGTCCTTAATTTATGTGCTTGTAACTCTAATTTAAGGACTAAACATGTCGATTTATTTGTTAAACAGAGGCATAGTCTTGCGTGCTAAATCGACATATTTGTTTGCCTCTCTGCTTGCAGTGGAATTTGTTCCAAACACTAAGAGCGCTTGGATTCTTGGGGATCTTCGTACTATTCGAAGGACACAGAACCTTTTCACATCTGGCGCCCACATCTGCCTAGTTGAAATCTACCTGGCTTAGATAGATTGATTTTGTTGAACCTATAAATGAGAAGGAAGTGTTCACGGAAAAGAGGCTAGCTATCTTTTATCTTTCTGCAGGACAAATTATTTATGATATAACTATATCGCATTTCTAGTCCACAGATTGTGAAAAATTCAATTTTGCTATTTTACCTTGCTAGTAGTATGTTGATATTTAGGTGCCTATCATTCTCTTGGTAACGAGAGGAGAGGAGTTTGGGAAATTTTGATTGGGAGAAAGGGTTTTGAAATTTTGATAGGGGGTTTGGGAAGGAAAAAAGATAGAAGAAAGGGTAACACTGTCTTTTCATATTAATTTTAATAGACTAGTGGCTACTTTTGCTCAGCATTAAAAATGCTGGATAAAAAGTAAATACCACTTTAAAAAGCTATTACTCCATGCAATTTTTACTTTTTAGGGCCACCATTCAATTTATACCCGCATTACACAAAACTTTATAAAGTGTACCCACTTGGATTTAAATATATTTCAACTGCAACTTCAGAAATTCAAATCTTAAATAGTTCAATCTCTTCAAAGCAACTTCAGATTTCGAATCAGAACTTCTCTTATCTTTTAATTGCAACTTCAGAGATTCAAATCTTAAGTCGCTCAATTTTTTAAATACAACTTCATATTCAAAATCTGAATCTTAACTAGTTCAATTTTTCAATGTATGTAAGTTCTGAAACATAAGCTTGTCCTTCAAATTGCAACAATCCAACACATGATTCAACACCCAAATCTACTCCAAATAAGCTCAAATTTGAAACATGACTTTAAAATATCATAAAGAACAAATCACAATCATCAAATTGTTAAATAAATTTAACAAAACCATTTTGCAACTAAGAAGAAGAAGAAACCCTAAACACAAAGAAGAAAAAGAAAGCAGTAATGAAGAAGTTTAGAAAAATGTATGTATCAAAAGTTACTAAAAATTAGATATTAGTTAAACTTTTTTTAAAGTAGGTGAAGATTCAAGCGGTGACGCAAAACTGGGTGACACATAAAAATTCTACCAATTGGTTGATTATGTGCCCCAGGTTAAGTTTTGATCCCATGTTATTAAGTTTTGTAAAAATAGTTTAGTCTTAGAACTTAAAGATTGTGGGTCAGGACTTAGCAAAAGTATTGACGGACCGTCACAAGTTATGATATATTAACTTATCTTGTTACAAGTCATGACTGACCGTCATATTTGTAGTACAAATTGTATCACAATTTTAATCCAAAACTTTTATAAATGTAGATGGACATAACTCATCATGTCAAGTCCTAACATATCGTTATAACTTAATTACAAGTTTTATCATAACTTTGATACAAATTTTTTTACCTTAAAAAACGGATAACAATTGAATTTGTATGTGGTTTTAAGGATATGCAGATTAATTCAATATAAATGATTAGTAGCGTTAGATTAAACAAATGAAAGACGTAGTGAATTGCCAAATCAATAATAAGAGTGATCCTAGACCCGGTAAATGACTTAATGAAGAGCCTGCATTAGAAACCGGGCTTATCCTTATGAACAAAATATGACTTTGAATAATTGAGATAATAGAGATAAATTGCCTTGATATGCGTGTTACAATGTGTCCTATGAATAATAAGTTTTCTCCTTTATATAGTAAGGGAATTTTACCCTAAGTACAATTGTAAGAAAGGTAAAAAGCTTCCCCTTCACTAATCACTTATTTTCTGCCGATACGGGTCGAGATTCACGCCGTGATATCCGGTTGAGCATGGACATCGCGGACCTTCGTTAGTTGTGTGCAGTCATTTGATAATGTTCTCTGAAATCTCTAGGATCCAACCGAACCTGAAGGGTGTGGTTCCGATGCCTCCTAAGGCAGATGTTTTTCTCGAACCCCGATACGAGACGCTCTTTGCCCGTATTTCGGTTCCCTACGGTCATGTTCCTGCTCCATTTATCGGGAAACCAAGATGTTCAATGGATTCAACCCTTCCACATCCACATTCAATCGCTTACCAACTATCTTTCTAGATGTAGGTATCATTTTATTACGAATAAAATAGAATTTAGGAGTTTGAATTCTTACAACTAAGATCCACCACATGATCTAGAGTAAGAAGAAAGAGTAACAGTCCTAAATGCCCTGTAGCCTCCTATTTATAAGTGTGGTGCACAACACACCAATAAACAAGACTCTACTAGACACATCTTGTAGACTCCCTAGGATAGGACTGCTCTGATACCAAGTTTGTCACGACCCAAACCAAAGGGCCACGACGGGCACCCGATGTCTTACTTAACCGAGTACCAAGTAACAAATATTTCTTATCATAAAATCATTGGGAATGGGCCAGAAGGGTCTTCATGATAACCAGAATAAAACATGAGGGAATACTCGATATAGGACACCCCAACATGATAGACAAACTTATACATGTGACATACAAGGCTATAAGGTCGACATGATTATTCGTACACTCAAACCATAGGCTGACAAGGTCATACAAGTATCCATATACATGACATCTGTCTACAAGCCTCTAAGAGTACATAAAAATCATAAAGGTTAGGACATCGCCCCGCTATACCAATCATTACATGTCCAAAGCATACTGGACAAATAGGCAACTTCGAAGCAAGTGGAGTACGCCAACACCTTCCGCTGAGTTGATATCCTACTAGGAATATTATCAACCTGTCTATCAGGACATACGGGCATGAAACACGGCGTCCCAAGGCAAAAGAGATGTCATTACAAATAAAGTACTGAGTATATAAGGCAGGAAAGCATAAATACGAACAATAATGTAAAGAGAGATAAAGAAGACACAACATGTAACATCAGAGTGACTTTAAGGGTGACTGGCATGAAATGCATGATACATATATATACATATTGTCACAACCCATATTCACATACGTTGGCTCATTCCATAAGTTAATCGACGTAAACATGAGAAGAGATTATCTTTGAGATGATAATAAGTTAATCCTATTGATCTTAAATGATACAAGAGTGATTAACACATATTAGAAGTTAAATAAACCAAGGATGTTGTAACTCATATTTTTGGGTAAACCTAGGGGTTCTTGATATTATCAAGAAGTCATGTTTTAAGGTATTTGAATCATATAATAACCGTATCATAGTCTTGAATTCAAACGAGTTATGAAACAAAAGTCGACAAGAGTTGTCGCAACTTAGGTTCATAGTTTTACTTAAACTTTAGGTCAAATGTTATTAAGCTTTTCTCCCAATATACTTGGAATTACAGGGTGATCTACCCACCAAATTGAATATCTATGAGTCTAGTTTCCAACGCATTAAACCTCTTATCAATACGACATTGGAGTAGAGAGATATAGACATTTTTGCGAGACTGCACAAGCTGCTAGGTGACAAGTAGGTGGGTCACCTACTTGGTTAAATGATAGCCCAAAAAGAGGCAATTTCGGGTCATCCAAAGAGCCCATTAAAAGGCTTATCTCCTGAAATATATCCCTCATTATATTTCACAAATAACCAGACCTAAACCCCTGCAAACTTCCTCCCAAAAGTTATCCACAAACCCTAATTGATTTTCCATCTCTTTCAAGTTCAAATTGGGGATAAACCCTAGAGTTTGAAGAACCAAGATAAGGGTTGAGTTATCCAGAAAGTAAGGTGAGTTTAATGCTCTATTTCATCCATTTTTTGTGCTGCAAATTCATGGTAATTCGTTTTATACTTGTAAGAACTCACGAGATGGTGATCGGAAGCCGTGAGTTCGAGTTATTCACTTGTGGCAGACTGTTTTGCGGACTGTTTTGTGTTGCGGTTGGGCTGCATGTTTTACTACTGTATTGTGGAGTTTTGGAGGAGGAATGGTATGGAGAAACACCATATATATGTAGGGTTGTGGGCTGGTCGTTCGTCGTAATATTTCCGGGTCGTTTGACACGACTATAGTGGCCGTCTTATGTATGAAGTTATTAGGTTGTGTGTGGACTGTTCTGGGAGGCTCAATTTGATTATTATTGATGTTGTTTGGGATGTTTGGTGATTGTTTAGACTTGTGTGAAGTCATATATATAGGGGAGGTTCTGTCCGTTTCATCGTAAAATAGGTTGTGGTTGATACACAATAGTTATGACGCTTAAATGATCACGATAGTGTCGTTTTTCTATTGTAGACTAAGGAGTCGTGACAATTACATAGCTTGATATTGGGGCAGTATATACAAGGTATGTGAGGCTATCCCTTTCCTTCTTTTGCACGACTCCGATTGTACATAATGCAATGAACGAGCTTCCAAAGATACTCTACTCTTAGAAGCTAGCAGTACTTACATTGTTTCCCTTCTTATGGAACAATTGATGTTAAGGTTTTTCTGTTATTATTATGTTATCAATGTTGTTGGTACTTCCTGATTCTTATAAGATTCTCGATGAAGAGTTAGCCCTAATGATGTGTACGGAGAATATCGACCTTACGGCGCTCCGAAATGTTCTAAAAATGATTCCAATGAGTCCTGTATGCATTATATATATGTATCTATTTTACTCTACCAAGCCGCGCTATAGTCGGATGGGTATGGTACCTATTGTGCAACCACTGATCAGTTGGGTTTACCGAGTCCTCTTTGAGGCCGGGTATGATATGATAATGATGATGCCCACAGAGGCGGATATTTTTAAAAGATTATGTGTATATATGTCTCATGCATTTCATGTTACTGTCTCTTAGAAGCACTCAGATGTTACAGGTTGTATCTTCTCTACCTCTCTTTACATTATTGTTGATATTATATTGACCTGCCTTACACACTTAGTAAATTATTCGTACTAACGTCCTTTTTATTTGTAGACAGTGCATGTCGTGCTGCAGGTCCTGATAGACAGGTAGACACAGTTCCCCCACCACAGTAGGCTTTCCAGTTCAACGATTATAGGCAAGATCCCTTCTCCGGACTTGTCGTGGTCTTGGTATGCATTTTTGGTTATAGATACTATGGGTATGTCGGGGCCCTGTTCCGACTATGTTGCATTACTTATGATCCTTAAGAGGCTCGTAGACAGGTGTCGACTTATGTATAGTTTGGTATACCTTGTCGGATGATTTTTGTTGTATAGTCTTTCAGGGAAGCGTGGTAGCTCCTAAGTTATATCTAGTTTCTTGGCAGTCTTGTTATCCCATGTTATCCATGTTCATTCCATTATCTATCATTGTTTGGTGTTCATAATATATATCTACCACTTATATTGATCTCGTCGGCCCTTAAAGATAATAAGAAGATTAGATCAAATGTACGTTAGTGCTCAACAAGTATGGCCCGGGTACTAGTCATGATCCTGCAGTTTGGGTCGTGACAAACTTGGTATTAGAGCAAGTCTGTCGTAGGTGTTGTCTATGAGCTGTGTCTAGTAGAGTCTTGATTTTTGATGTGTAGCGCGCCACATTTATAATCAGGAGACTACATGACATCTAAGGTTGTTACCTTCTTCCTAAATCTAGATCGTGCGTAGAGTTGAGTCCTTAGTGTTGTATCTAATATTAACCTTGTTTTCTTTCAGCGATGCCTTCGAGTAGGAAGAAATAGAGTAGTAGAAGACTTGATATAGCTGCAGGAGAGGGTACCAGTCAGGTGCCTCAAGCCAGAGTAGGCCAACTTGAGGCTCAGAGTAAGATGCCGTCTCATACCTCATCTACTCCGTCTCATCCAGAGGATATTAGGAGGAACCCAACACCACCAGTTCCTCCGTCTAGCCCTACAGAGTAGGATATGCAGAGTGCGGTGCAGTTGTTGACTAGCTTGGTAGCTGCTCAGGCTCAGAGGCAGAATACCAGTGATGTTGATAAATCGGATAGTACGAGAGTTCGTGATTTTATTAATCTAGACCCTCCAGTGTTTACCGGATCAGACCCCAAGGAGGACCCACATACTTTTATTGACCAGGTTTATCGTACACTACGAGTTATGCATGCTACAGATACAGAGGTAGTAGAGTTGGCTTCATATCGGTTACGGGATTTAGCGGTTTTCTAGTATGATAGTTGGGAGAGATCCAGGGGTTTGAATGCCTCTCTAGCTGTGTGGAAGGAATTTTCTGAGGCCTTTCTTCGTCACTATTTTCCCGTTGAGATACGACGAGCTAGAGCTGATAATTTCTTGAACCTTAGACAAGCTAATATGAGTGTGCGAGAGTATGGCATGCAGTTTGATTCTTTAGCAAGGTATGCTCCTCATATGGTGGTCGAGATGAGTGATAGGGTGCATATGTTCGTGAACGGGTTGGGACCACATCTGATAAATGAGTGCACGACAGCCTCCTTGGTGGAGGGCATGGATATTTCCCGTATTCAGGCTTATGCTCAGACCTTAGAGGATCATAAGCGCCATCAAAGGGCAGATAGGGAGCAGGATAGGGGCCATCATAAGAGGGCGAGGTTTGTAGGGTATTCTCATGACTTTAGAGGTAGTTCTAGGCCCCCGTTTTCGAGGAGTTCGGCGCTACCTATAGCTAGTGCTCCTCCATAGTTTTAGAGGCCTCAGTATGATCCATTTACCTATTCTGGTCCAGGTCAGATTTTGCGGGCATTAGACTCGCAATATCATAGGGATACTAGTCAGACGAGACTCCCAACACCCCGTTGTGATCAGTGTGGCAAGGCCCACTTTGGACTGTGCCGTCGAGTTTTTGATGCGTGCTACTCTTGCGGACAGCCTGGCCATATGAAGCGGGATTGTCCTAATAGAGAAGGTGGTGGTATGGCTCAGCCAACTGGATCTGTGTCTGGTTCTTCCTCATCAGTTCGACCTCCAGCACGGGGTTTTCAGCAGTTGACAGGTTGTGGTAGAGGTAGAGGCCGAGTTCGAGTGGTGCTCAAAATTGAACCTACGCTCTAGTAGGTCGACAGGATCTCGAGTCGTTCAGGATGTTGTTACATGTATATTGTCTGTGTTTTCTTACGATGTATATGCGTTGATTGATCCGGGATCTACATCATCATATGTTACACCTTTTGTGGCTAATACGTTTGGCGTTGACCCCGAATTGATAAGTAAACCACTTGTTGTATCTACTCCGATAGGAGATTCTGTGATTGCTAGAAGGGTATATAAAGGTTGCACAGTGATGATTTGTAGTCGTCAAACCTCGGCAAATTTATTTGAATTAGAAATGGTTGATTTCCACATGATAATGGGAATGGAATGGTTGGCCTCATGCTATGAAAATGTTGATTGTCGTAAGAAAATGGTTAGGTTTCAATTTCCTAATGAACCTGTCATAGAATGGAAAGGGAACATTGCTACGCTGAAAGGTAGGTTTATTTACTATCTTAAGGCAAGGAAGATGATCTCAAAAGGGTACATTTATCATCTCGTTTGCGTTAGGGATGCGGAAACAAAGCCGCCTACTCTACAATCAATACCCGTGGTCAATGAGTTTCCAGATGTTTTCCCAGATGAACTTTCAGGCCTTCCACCTGAAAGGGAGATTGAGTTTAGCATTGATGTATTGCCTGACACTCAACCCATATCTATTCCTCCATATAGGATGGCCCCAGCAGAGTTACGCGAGTTGAAGGCGCAGTTGAAGGACTTGCTGGATAAGGGCTTCATTAGGCCTAGCACTTCACCTTGGGGTGCGCCAGTCCTGTTCGTGCAGAATAAAGACGGGTCGTTACGGATGTGTATCGACTATCGACAGTTGAATAAGTTTATTATAAAGAACAAGTATCCACTTCCAAGGATTGACGAACTGTTTGACCAACTCCAGGGTGCCAAGTATTTTTCCAAGATTGACTTACATTCAGGGTATCATCAGGTGAGGGTTAAGGAGAAGGATATTCCAAAGACGGCCTTCCGAACAATATATGGGCACTTTGAGTTCTTGGTGATGTCGTTTGGGCTAACAAATGCCCCAGCAGCTTTTATGGATCTAATGAATATTGTATCCAGGCCANCTGGGGCTAGCAGGATATTATAAGCGATTTGTAGAAGGGTTTTCCTCTATATCATCACCATTGACTAGGTTAACACAGAAAGCTACTAAGTTCCAGTGGTCTGACGCTTGTGAACGAAGTTTTCAGGAGTTAAAGAATCGATTGACATCTGCTCCGGTGCTCACTCTCACAGAAGGAACGGAAGGTTATGTGGTATATTGTGATGCCTCAGGTATAGGTTTTGGGGTGCGTATTGATGCAACATAGGAAGGTGATTGCTTATGCATCAAGACAATTGAAGAAACATGAAAAGAATTACCCGACCCATGATTTGGAATTGGCTGCAGTAATATATGCTTTGAAGATATGAAGGCACTACTTATACGGCGTCCATGTTGACATCTACACAGATCACAAGAGCTTACAATGTATCTTCAAGCAGAAGGAGTTGAATTTAAGGCAGCGTAAGTGGCTTGAGTTACTGAAAGATTATGATGTCGAAATATTGTACCATCCCGGTAAAGCCAATGTTGTGGCAGACGCTCTTAGTCGTAAGTCAATGGGAAGCTTAGTACACATTGAGGCAAGTAGACAGGGGTTGACTAATGAGCTTCATCATCTAGCGAATATGAGAATTAGATTGTTAGACTCTGATGAAGGAGGGGTTACTGTATAGAATACATCAGAATCATCTTTGGTAGCCGAGGTAAAAGCACGACAATATGAAGATCCTACTTTAGTACGATTGAGAGAGAGCATTCAACATTGTAAAATTACTACTTTTGAGATCGGAGAAGATGGGGCACTGAGATACNATGTATCATGACGTTAAGGAGCAGTATTGGTGGGATAACATGAAGAAGTCTATTGCAGAATTTGTAGCCCAGTGTCCTAATTGTCAACAAGTAAAAATCGAACATCAGAAAACCAGTGGATTGCTTCAGAATATAGAGATTCCGACCTGGAAATGGGAGGTGATTAATTGGACTTCATTATTGGATTGCCTCGCTCTTATCATAAGTTTGACTCCATATGGGTGATAGTTGATCGACTTACAAAATGTGCCCATTTTCTACTAGTTAAGACAACTTACACAGCTGAAGATTATGCAAAGTTGTATATCAAGGAGATTGTTAGCTTCATGGTGTACCGATATCTATTATATCAGACCGAGGAGCGCAATTTGCGGCTAACTTTTGGAGGTCTTTTCAAAAGGGTTTAGGCACAAAAGTGAATCTCAGCACTGCATTCCATCCACAGACTGACGGACAAGCTGAACATACCATTCAAACACTTGAAGATATGCTACGAGCATGTGTTATGGATTTCAAGGGGAATTGGGATGACCATCTTCCACTTATAGAATTTGCCTACAATAATAGCTATCATTCCAGTATTAAAATGGCCCCGTACGAGGCACTATATGGGAGGAGATATAGATCACCACTTGGATGGTTCGAAGTCGGTGAAACAGAAGTATATGGGCCAGATTTGATTCACCAAGCCATTGAGAAGGTAAAACTGATACAAGAGCGGCTAAGGACGGCACAAAGCAGGCAAAAGTCTTATTTTGATGTCCGACGTCGTGATTTGGAGTTCGAGGTTGGTGATTGGATTTTACTGAGGATATCGCTGATGAAGGGTGTTATGCATTTTGGGAAGAAGGGTAAGCTGAGTCCACGGTATATTGGTCTGTACAAAATTCTCCGACGAATTGGACAGGTTGCTTATGAGTTAGAATTGCCATCCGAATTGGAATTTGTCCACCCGGTATTCCATGTATCTATGTTAAGGAAATGTATTGGAGACCCTTCTCGAGTCGTCCCTATCAAAGATGTACAAGTTACAGAGGATCTATCATATGAAGAAGTGCCAGTAGCTATATAAGATCGACAAGTCCGCAAGCTAAGAACAAAGGATGTAGCTTCCGTCAAATTATTGTGGAGGAACAAGAACATGGAAAATATTACTTAGGAAGCAGAAGAGCAGATGAAGTCTAAATACCCTTACTTGTTCCAGATTCAAGATAACAAGGATGCCGAGGGGACGCAGGACGCATTAGAAGGTGAAACAACTCTATGAGGTAAGCAATAGCTTGAGAGTACTCTTCCTTAATACACAATGGTGATATGTAGATAGTGTACATATCCATAATGCTTTGCATAGCCTTGAATGGTAATACGTTGGGTTTAACTTCTTGTAAGTTTTTCTAGAATCCATTTTATAGGGGGAAAATGGGCCGGAAATTTCCGTTGGAATCCACGATGAGTTAGGCTCCCCCTAAACAATTACATTCAAGGACGAATGCTCCTAAGGGGGGAGGGTGTTACAACCCATATTCGCGTACGTTGGCTCATGCCATAAATTAATAGACGTAAACACGAGAAGAGATTATCTTTGAGATGATAATAAGTTAATCCTATTGATCTTAAATGATAAAAGATTGTATAAGAGTGATTAACACGTATTAGAAGTTAAACGAACCAAGGATGTTGTAACTCATATTTTTGGGTAAACCTAGGGGTGCTTGATATTCTCAAGAAGTAATGTTTTAAGGTATTTGAATCATATAATAACCGTATCATAGTCTTGAAGTCAAACGAGTTATGAAACAAAAGTGGACAAGAGTTGCCGCAACTTAAGTTCATAGTTTTACTTAAACTTTAGGTCAAATGTTATTAAGCTTTTCTCCCAATCTACTTGGAATTACAGGATGATCTACCCACCAAATTGAAAATCTATGAGTATAGTTTCCAATGAATTAAACCAATTATCAATACGACATTGGAGTAGAGAGATATAGAGATTTTCACGAGACTGCACAAGCTGCTAGGTGACAAGTAGGTGGGTCACCTACTTGGTTAAATGATAGCCCAAAAAGAGGCAATTTCGGGTCATCCAAAGATCCCATTAAAAGGCTTATCTCCTGCAATATATTCCTCATTATATTTCACAAATAACCAGACCTAAACCCCTGCAAACTTCCTCCCAAAAGTTATCCACAAACCCTAATTGATTTTCCCTCTCTTTCAAGCTCAAATTGGGGATAAACCCTAGAGTTTGAAGAACCAAGATAAGGGTTGAGTTATCCAGAAATTAAGGTGAGTTTAATGCTCTATTTAATCCATTTTTTGTGCTGCAAATTCATGGTAATTCGTTTTATACTTGTAAGAACTCACGAGACGGTGATCGGAAGCCGTGAGTTCGAGTTATTCACTTGTGGCAGACTGTTTTGCGGACTGTTTTGTGTTGCGGTTGGCCTTCATGTTTTACTAATGTATTGTGGAGTTTTGGAGGAGGAATGGTGTGGAGAAACACCATATAGATGTAGGGTTGTGGGCTGGTCGTTCTTCGTAACATTTCCGGGTCGTTTGACACGACTACAGTGGCCGTCTTATGTATGAAGTTATTAGGTTGTGTGTGGACTGTTCTGGGAGGCTCAATTTGATTATTATTGATGTTGTTTGGGATGTTTGGTGATTTTTTTGACTTGGGTGAAGTAGGGGCGGGCATAAAATCCGAAAAACCGAATTCCGAACCGAACCGAATTAATTCGGTATTTCGGTTTTCGGTATTTCGATATTTCGGTCTAATTCGGTACAGAAATTTCGGTATTTCGGTATTTCGGTTCGGTACACGGTATTGGATTTTTGATATTTCGGTATTTCGGTAAATACCGAAATACCGAAATACCGAAATTTCTGTACCGAATTAGACCGAAATATCGAAATACCGAAAACCGAAATACCGAATTAATTCGGTTCGGTTCGGAATTCGGTTTTTCGGATTTTATGCCCACCCCTA
>ML391846.1:42005-66451 GCA_005239525.1 Nicotiana knightiana | reverse complement strand
CTTTATAACATAGATTTGGTTTAAACCGAAACCGAACCGAAACCGTACCGAACCAAAATAAGAAATACCGAACCGTACCGAAATATTTTGGTACGGTATTTGGTATACACAATTGATAAACCGAATACCGAAATACCGAACCGAAATTCTTAAATACCGAACCGAAGTACCGAATGCCCACCCCTAGGGTGAAGTCATATATATAGGGGAGGTGCTTTCCGTTTCATCGTAAAATAGGTTGTGGTCGATACACAATAGTTATGGCGCTTAAATGATAACGATAGTGTCATTTCTCTTATTGTAGACTAAGGAGTCGTGACAATTGCATAGCTTTAGATTGGGGAAGTATATACAAGGTATGTGAGGCTATCCCTTTCCTTCTTTTTCACGACTCCGATTGTACATAATGCAATGAACGAGCTTCCAAAGATACTCTACTCTTAGAAGTTAGCAGTACTTACATTGTTTCCCTTCTTATGGAACAATTGATGTTAAGGTTTCTTCTGTTATTCTTATGTTATCAATGTTGTTGGTACTTCCTGATTCTTATAAGATTCTCGATGAAGATTTAGCCCTAATAATGTGTACAGAGAATATCGACCTTACGTCGCTCCGAAATGTTTAGAACATGATTCCAATGAGTCTTGTATGCATTATATATATGTATCTATTTTACTTTATCGAGCTGCGCTATAGTCGGCCGGGTATGGAACCTATTGTGCAACCACTGATTAGTTGGGTTTACCGAGTCCTATTTGATGCCGGGTATGATATGATGATGATGATTCCCACAGAGGCGGATGTTGATATGATAATGATGATGCCCAAAGAGGCGGATGTTTTTAAAAGATTATGTGTATATATGTATCATGCATTTCATGTTACTGTCTCTTAGAAGCACTCAGATGTTACATGTTGTATCTTCTCCACCTCTCTTTACATTATTGTTAATATTTATATTGAATTGCCTTACATAGTCAGTACATTATTCGTACTGACATCCTTTTTATTTGTGGACGCTGCATGTCGTGCTGCAGGTCCTGATAGACAGGTAGACGTAGTTCCCCCCACCACAGTAGGCTTTCCAGTTCAGCGGTTATAGGCGAGATCCCTTCTCCGGACTTGCCGTGGTCTTGGTATGAATTTTTGGTTATAGATATTATGGGTATGTCGGGGCCCTGTTCCGACTATGTTGCATTACTTATGCTCCTTTAGAGGCTCATAGACAGGTGTCGGCTTATGTATAGTTTGGTATGTCTTGTCGGATGATTTTTGTTGTATAGTCTTTCATAGAAGCGTGGTAGCTCCTAAGTTATATGTAGTTTCTTGGCAGTCTTGTTATCCATGTTCATTACATTATCTATCATTGTTTGGATTTCATAATAAATATCTACCACTTATATTGATCTCGTCGGCCCTTAAAGATAATAAGAAGATTAGATAAAATGTATGTTGGTGCTCGGCAAGTATGGCCCGGGTACTAGTCATGATCCTCCAGTTTGGGTCGTGACACATATACTCTTAAAAACATACGCCTCTGTGGATATCATCATCATCATATTGTACCAGACCTCAAAGAGGACTCGGTAAAAACATACTCGTCCATCATAAAGTTCAGTAAAATCGTACTCGACCATCATAAAGCTTGGTAGAATCGTATCCGTCCACATGGAGCTCGGTAAACCCAACTGATCAGTGGTTGCACAATAGGTTCTGTACCCGACCGACTATAGCGCGAATCGGTTGAGTAAAATAGATACATATATATGATGCATGATGGGCTCATTGAATCACGTTCTAAATCCTTAGGAGAGACGTAAGATCGTCGGAACTTCGATTCACATTATGGACTTCCATACCATCAATATGAACCTCGATAGGATTTAAGGATCATACATACTTGCTTAGATTAACTTGATAAGGAAAGAACAACATGGACAACCTTAGTTGCTGGGAGTAGATCCGCTATGAAATAGCATATTGTTTATGTTCATTCAACTTTAGATCATGCCAAAATAAAGAAGGAATTTCCTCAACATACCTTTGAAATCTTCTCTCCAATGATCAACCAAGCTTGATATGATCTTCTTATGTCTATAATTAGTAAATCGACTTCGTCGTTATCATATAAGCATTGTAACTCTCATATTTCAAAACCAATATTCTATAAGAAAATGGACAACACCTCCCTTATTTTTACTATATCCCATAAAGTTATCAAAATCCACCAAACAACCCAAACAACAACAATATAATTCACGATAAGCTCTCTGATTACTTTAACAATCATTTTGAGCGGCAAGTTTGATTTACATTTAACAAAATATAATTTAATCCAATTCCCTTTTTCCATGAATCTACCTACAACATCTATACAATCATGCTTATGATTACCATATCGTTTTCAGCCCAAAACATCATAAGAATAATCTTCAAAAATAGTCCACACGCCTAACACCTTGACCTTTATCGTCAACCTCTTGCTTTTCATGTTATATTCTTTAATCAACTGAATTAGCGCATGGATAAGCTTAAAAACTGCAGACACAACATAATCTAACTATTCATATCAATTTTCAGCCACAACAAGCTATTTATATAGCCTAAACACAGCCCACAAAGAAAAGATACGGATTCCTTATACCATTTCAATTACTATCTTGTAGATTTCAGCCAACCAACTGAACCAACACATGATTAACCTTAATCACAACCAAAAACATGATTTAACTACCTTAGGCAGTAGATACAACTTTAAATCATCAGCTGGTGTAGCTCACAACAACTCTCAATCACACCACAACACTATAGGAGTTGTATTCTCTTCTTGAATCAACTTTTGTGTTCAAGTTGGTGTGTAAACACTTGTATTTCTCCTTGAAATTATAATATATATGAGGGAGGGACTGATTATTACCTTAATAAAGCATAACAACACGAAATCTGAGGTTAAATTACTTTGAAGGATCCTCCAAAACAGCCACAAGATGAAGAACTATAACTAGGAAGCACCACAGGATTTCTAGCGATGGATTCATGTTTTATCTTTGGTTTTCACTCTAGAATCATGGAGACTGCTTTGAGATTGTTTTGGGAGAGTATAGGGTCTGGTTGGGTCGAAAATGACCCAAAATGATCCTTGCCCCGATCTTTAAAGGTTGGAGAATCACCCACCGCCACAGTAGGTCCCATGGGAGCTGCTTGTGCAGTCTTGCAAAAACGTGAATATCTCTCTACTCCAATGTAGTATCAAAAAAACTCTTAATTTATTGGATACTAGACTCGTAGACCTTCAACTTGGTATGTGGATCATCGCTTAATTTCAAGTATATTGGGAGAAAATTTCAGCTATACTTGACCTAATTCTCAGCACATTATGAATGTATCTCGTGATGACCTTTGCCAAATTTTGCTCCACAACTTGTTTGATTTCAAACCGTAACATACGACTATCATACGGCTAAAATAACTCATAACGTAACCTACTTATAATGTTAAGCACCCTAGTCTCACCCCAAAAGTACATGTGGTAATATTCCAAACTTGTCAACTTTCGACGAAACTTACTTTATTCAATTCGTTTAGCTTCCAAGCTTTCCAACCCTCTTGGTACTTGTTATTCATGATATTAAATATTTGTAACCTCCAAGGTAACATGATGAACTTACTTTATATACTTTCAAATAGGATCTCATTTCTGAGCTTACATCAATTAACTTACGACATACTTTTGCGTACAAAAATATGGGGTGTAACAATAACCTTTATTATGAATAAGTTCAGCCATGTAACGATCGATTATGAGTCAAATAAGACATATGTATTACTAGGGCTCAATAGGAAAACTCAACATGACAAAATAATCATTTATGCCTAATTTTACAAGTCATTATCTTAAGCATGCTTCTAACCCAGAATTATAAATTACTACGTAGTCATAGTATCAATAAATCATAGATAACAAATTCACATAGTCCAAAACAAGGCATAATCAGAATTCAAACCCTATTGCACATGGTCATAACCTAGCTACGCTTATACGCTCGTCACCTTGCATATACTAAGCTCCCAAATCAAGAAACTTGTAGCAAATAGATCACTTATGTAGAGAATTCCCTCTTATAAGGATTGACACGAGACTTACCTTCACCTGACAAGATTTAATCAACAAAAACCACATTTTCCTTTCAAATGCAACACAAAACGACTCAAATCTAGTCAAATACAACGCAATACCGTAAAACATCCATAGGAATCAAAACCCATCTTGGACCTCTTGGAAATCAAAACCAACCATACTTGCAAGTCATAATACATCATGTTAACCTACCTAAAGTGTCACGCCCCAACCTCGGGGAGCACGACCGGCGCTCAACCGAGTGGACCCGGTCGAGCAAGCATGTTAGACACTTTCTACCCACTCGCTTATGATCAAGAGAAGGCGCGTTTTCATTAGTTAAATAGTAGAGGGATCATATATACATAAACATTACTAATTCATTTCATTTCATTTCCTACATCATTGTTAAGTTTCAAAATACATACATCTTATGATTTAGTGGAATAAAATCCAAAGCACAACATCATCCATTTGACCTTCCTAGTACCCATATACAACCCAAATAATGTCTGCAGAGCCTCTAAAGATAGAAAAGAGTGTGAAGATGGTGTCGGCAACAAGGTCCCGGCTATACCTCAAAAGTACAACAATATAAACAAAAGATATATTACATGATCCCGGAATGAAAAGGGGATCAGCAAGCCCGCTGAGAAGTGGATGCAATACCTATTCGTGATCAACAATGTCAACTACGGAACCACCTGCATCCATTTAAAGATGTTGCGCCCCCGACAAAATGGACGTTAGTAATGTCGAATAGTACTAGTATGAAAACTAAACACCATCACAATAACATGAACATAATTACAAGGGAAACAATCAAGAAGGCAATGTGAGCTGTAAATAATACTAAAACATCAATTTAAGGATCACTTAGAATTTCAAGCCAATTTCCACGTAATTAGGTTGGATGGTTTTTAATTCCATTATACCACATCCCACAATACCACCGTGTTCTTACACGGTGTTCGATCTCGGCCCGATCGGCTAAGCCATCTCATTTGAGACATCAACCATATTCACCATTTCATATTTCTTTCCCATCTTTTCACTATATTGGCGTGAGTGGCCCCAATTATGACGTTATTCTTGGCGATTGGCTGTATTTCATATTCAACACTTTCATTTCTTTCAATTTCGAAGATCACCATCAAATATCAACATATAGAATATTTCAACAATCATATACAAATTCATTAGTAATGGAAATTTCAAACACAAAAGGTTTTATCCAAAATAATGGGGAATACCAACCAGCAATAGAAACACACATCAGTAATCATAAACAATCAATACACCATTTGCTCTAGCGATACTCTTTCCCAGAAATGACAATGTACAATTTCAACATCTGAGTATGTAAGAACTCGAGTCACGCTGGATACATTTATAAAGCAAATCATTAGTTAAATTTCCACTTATGGACATGAATTGGGTACAAAAGCTTTCAGGCAATTCTATTTTCAAAATTATTTTTAAATAGTTGAGTCGAGGCTCATTTCATAATCTTTATCACATTCTCTCATTTAATTGGTGCCACTAGCCATAATTATAACTTGAAATCTTGGCATGTTGGCCACATCCTATCTCTCAGTTCACTTATTTCATTTTCAAGCATCCTAAAAGATTATCAACAACAAGATATTTTCAATCAAGTCTTTAGGCACACGTATGAGCAATTAAGAGCCTCAAGCATATTGAGTTTTTCTCAAACAATTTGGCATACTAGCTTTAATTTGGAACATGGCGCAAAGCCATAACATTCTAATATGTAAACAACACTTTGAACATATATCTTTCGACATAAGGATCATTCGGAATAATCAAGCTTATAGGGGATAACCCGGAATATAGAAATTAGGAATCTTGAACCAACCATACTTGAACTTACGAGAACATTATGGAATTCAATTCTAAGAGAGAAAGTTTAGCCAACATACCTTGTTTGAGATTTTCTTAAGTTACCACAATGCCCCAACACTTTTAGAAACGACAATCTATAGGAAGATAGTGAAAATCGGTTAAAAATTATAAAGATTCCCATGATGTAACTCTCTTCGGAATTTTGTCAAACACCTAACATGCGAAATAGACTGCAAGGCTCTACAATGGAGATTTTTTCATCCCTCAATCAATTTCAACAGGAAACTACCCAAAATGGCTCATTACTCCACATACTACAACTTTGTGTCACACGCATGGCCCCTTTCCAACCCCACAATATATATTTGAACTCATAACCTCTTATATGAAATCTTAGAAGCAGGACTTACCTAGAAAGATAATGAGCTAGTGATTAGTTTTCTTGATTCTTGAGAATTGGTGCAAGATTGGATGATTAGAATGTCAGGTTTCCTCATTAACTCTCTGAAATGCTTTCACCTCTCTCTAGATTCACCAGAAAATAGCCCCAAAGCCTATTTATCAAAATAGGATCGGGTTATTAAAGTAGGAAAATAAAGCCTCCGAAATCAGGTATGCGGTCGGAGAATGGACCGCAGAACGGGTATCTGGGTCGCAGAATGGATCACAAAACTGGTGCCTAGAAGTGGTCTGCATTGGGCAGGTCTGCAACCATTTTGCAGCTCGCAAATGATTCCGCGGTCGCAGAATCAAATTTTGCCAGGTTTTGGTAATTTGTTCATAAATTTTTGCAGGAGTGTCCAAATGACGAACAATTTGAAGCGTCAGAAACTAGACTCAAAGATCTTTCATCTAATAGGTTGTTTATATATATATATATATATGTAGATATGCTCTTCCAAAAGTTGGACTTGTGCGAACTCATTTGGAATTTTATCCTATAATATAATTTTCCAACTTGACTTAGACTTAAGCCTCTCCTTAGACCCCACATACTTATTATATGCCTCGTATAATTATTACCATATCCTTTTGATATATATCATATTAATATCCCTTTTCTACACATAAAATAATATAATTAGCCTACCTTTGCACCATAAAATCTTAAATTACTTAGCGAAATTTTCCAGGGCCTTACACGAAGTCTCAAATCATATAACAGAATGCCAAAACATAAAATGACCAGTCAGGCCTCTTAAATGTACGTTTGTCCTAGAACGTGATGAGAGATATTCCAAAACCATCAAATCGCTGAATAAACTCTTCATATTCGTTCCCACGAGTGATCCCATGTCACCCCATGATTACTAATCCATTAACACATCTTGACTAAGGATCCTCTATCTCAACCTCCGCTTGTAAGCCTTCAAACCCACTTCGATATCTGGAACTTCTCTACAAAATTAGATTCTCACCAATACCTCTACTTTATCAACCTCTGTTACCGTTATCAAGTCATTGATGAATTATCAAAACAAACCACACAATATATCTCACGTCATTCATTTCTCTAGCCACACTTCATATTCATAACACAATCCGTTGCTAAATTCAGTATCGGTCAAATGTCCAAACTCTGTAGATCCATATTTCACTCCTAAACATTTCTAATGATAAAATAAAGCTGTAGAATCTTATATCCAATCATCATATCAACAAGTCATGGAGTTCTTCACCCGTCGAAGTCCATTGCCAAGTTCTGATCTACCTAATGGCATTCTTCCTTCGAAATATACCTTATCAAAGTCCGATCGCGCAAATTAAAAATCCATAAAGTTCATCTAACCTAGTATAAGCTGCTCAAATGATAATTCATACTAAATGCCGCATGGAACCTCATACAATGCAGTTTGAGCACCAAACAAGAAATAACTCAAATATGACAAATAATAGTAAGCGGATCAAATAATAGAGCAACCAAGTTAGTTTAGCAGGTAGGGAAAATAAGACATAACCTTATGAATTAGATCACTTAATTTCATTATTGGAGTTGCGAGAGTTGACCAAGATTTGACTTTTGTGAAAACGACCTCGAATTTGTGATTTGATAGTTCCAGTAGGTTCGTATGGTAATTTTGAATTTAGGCTTATGTTCATATTTGGATTTGGAGGTTCCTAGGATGTTTTTGCTCTATTTGTCGAAAGTTGGCAATTTGAAGGTTTAGAAAGTTCACAAGCTTGGCCGAGAGTTTACTTTGATGGTATCGGGTAAGGATTATTATTCCAAAACTTGAAATAGGTTCATTTTTTCATTTGAAACTTGTGTGCAAAGTTTGATTGCATTATGAGTTGTTAGGTATGAATGAGATGCTTGATTGTAAATTATTGACATTCTTGAACTGTAAGGCATACAACATGAGTTTTGATGCTTGATTCTTGGTTGTGGATGTTGTTTTGATATTTGAGCTTACAAGTGAGTTCGTGTGAGGTTATATACTTGTATGGATGTTTGGTGTGGGGCCCGAGGGGCTCAGATGAGTTTCAGATTGATTTTGGAAGTTGGAAGTTTCTCTAGTGCAATAGACATCATATTTGTGATGTTCTGCTCGCATTTGCAAGGTCCGCATTTGTGGACGTTAGATCTCATTTGTCATTTATGGCTATGAAAGCCAACTTCACTTTTGCGAATTTGGTGTCGCAATTGCAATGTTCACTTTTGCGGAGGGTTTCTCGCATTTGTGACGGTTGGTCACTTTTGCGAGGTTCTTGGGCTCATTTGCGACTTCTGCTGCTCAGCGGACTAGTTCGCATTTTGTGAGCCCTTTGATTGTATTTGTGAGACCTTTTATCATATTTGCGAGGGTTGCATTTTCAAACCCTTATTCGTAAATGACATGCCCCAAACCTGGGGAGGCATGGTCAACACCCAGTGCCATACTCAGCCCCGAGCGTACCACTCTGTAACTGTGAACCCTGGAGGGGTAGCCCTAAACTTAGGTCGACGAGGCTTACTTGCAAGCTGAAAATAACAATAAAGGCCGACGATACCATATTGAATCATCTAAAAATGACGCCTCTCTCATCCGAGGGGTAAACATACCCAAAAGCTCTTATACATAACTGTGCAGGCCGACGAGGCCGCCAAGAACACCTATAACCATCAATACAAAACTGAACATGTACACAGGGCTGACAAGGACACAATACTAATATACAAAATATATAGGACTCATCTACAAGCCTCTAGAGATAACAGAACTGTATCATGGTCGGGACAGGGCCTCGACCTACTCATAAACCTGTATATATAAAATGGACTCCAAGGTCTAGACTTGGTAAATCCGGTGAAGTGAAGCTTGCCAACCAAGCTGATGTTTGGCTCTATCTTCTGGGAAGGTCTACCCAGCTATCTATTAGGACCTGCAAGCATGAAATACAGTGTCCCCGACAAAAGTGGTTAGTATGAAATAATGTACCGAGTATATAAGGCAATAGAATAACTAAAAGCCGAGACAAAAGTGATAATATAATAACTGAAAGTAACAGCGAGCCAAAGATCATCTTAAGATACACTTACCTGCTGATACTGACTCAACTCTCTCAATATAGTTAGTAAAATAGTTTTTTGACCCTATAAGGCTCGGTATGCGTAACTGTTCTGCCATAGTACGCTCGCTCATAGGCGCTCCACCATATTAGGCTCGGTATCTCGGCCATTCTGGGCTCGGTCATAGGCACTCAACTACAGTAGGATTAGTATATAATTTACTATCTAATCGGAGGTTTCCCAAATAGGGGCTTGCCCATCGATTATAGCTTTATGGTGGCGAAAATGATTTAATACTGCCCAATAGGGGCATGCCCACTGATTATAGCTCGATGGTGGTGAAAATACTGTAATAATATAATACTGTAATAATATATATATATATATATATATATATATATATATATTCGTTAACTAGAAGAAGACAATTAACTGAATATTAAGTCTCGATAAGGAAAAATACTGTAACTTATGAGACTGCATAATGTACATAAGTCAGGAATACAAACTTCTCTTTATGTCTCGTTACCAAACACATGTAGTTATGAGATTATGCCAAGATGAAGGAGGGTTTAACCTTAACATACCTTATCATAATCTATTCAACAACCACGTTGAACTTGTCTAGTTGTAATTTAATCTGCAACCATGGAAATAAGGCTATCGTTAAAATACGAAAGATGCAACTACCGTACATCAAAAGACAAGCTTATTTTATATTAAGATGGGCAGCATCTCCCCTATAATCGTTACTTCCTCCCAAATTTGACATAACACCAACAAAAACATGAACACAACAATAAAAACATGTACATAATTTTCCAACCTTATATCCATCACAAAAATACCACAAAATATCCCACACACCCCAATCACTTCACACACTCGACAACCATAGTAATGTCAAACAACCCAAAAATGTAACGACAAATGATCAGCCCACCACCCAGACATTAAGTGGTGTTTCTCCATACTCTTACTCCTCAAACACTACATAAAATAGTAGCAAAATAGACAACCCAACAGCAACGCGAAACAGCCCACAAAATAGTTCACTACAAGTTGCACGACTCGAACTCACTACTTCCGATCACCGTCCCGTGAGTTCTTACTATTATGTAATGAATTTATCTACATTTACAGCATAAAAAAGTATTAAATAGGGTATTACACTTACTTTATTTGGTGAAAATCTCAGCTCCTAACTTGGTTCTTCAACTATAAGGTCTTCCTCCAATTAGAGCTTGGAAAGAAGAGAAAATCATTTAGGGCTTTGTGTTGAATTTATGGGAGAAGTTTTCCGGGGTTTATCTCTGATTTTTGGCTCTAAAATGAATCTAATATATGAAGGAAATAATCCCTTAAAAGGGCCCGTTGGACGACACCAAATATCCCCTTTTTGTGGACTTATTTGGTCTTTTCATTTAAGCAAGTAGGTGACACACCTACTTGTTACCTATGCAGTCTACGTAGTCTCACGAAAACACAAATCTTTCAGCTATGCACTCGTATCGATAAACGGTTTAATGCATTAAAAACTAGACCCGTAGATCTTCAATTTGGTATGTTGATAATCCCGTAATTCCAATTACATTGGGAGAAAAACTCAGCTACATTTGACCTAATTTTCGACACATTTATGAATGTAACTTGTGATGACATTTTCCAACTTTCATTCCACAACTCGCTTGACTTCAAAACATAACACGAAACTATATACAACTAAAATAAATCATAACATAACCTTCTTATCATGTTGATCATCCTAGTCTCATCCTAAAATTACATGTTATAACATTCCCAACTCGTCGACTTTCGGCGAAACATATTTTCTTCAATTCATTTAGCTTCTAAGCCTTCCAACCCTCCAGGTACTTGACGTCCATGATCTTAATTATTTGTAACCTCCAAGGTAACATGATTAAATTACTTTATGTACTTTCAAAAATAATCTCATTTCTGAGCTTACATCAATTGACTTGTGACATACTCTTACGTACGAAAACATGGGGTATAACAGTAAATGCCACACCTGTAATTGCGTTTATAGAGCCATTTTGAGATTTTGGCTCATTATCACTCATTTTGAACCCTAGACTTGGGAGAGGCGATTTTCTCTTGGATACTTTCACACAAGGCTTTCAGGTATGTGATTTATACACGTTTTTGGTATTGTCTCAAGAATCCACATGGATAATTAACACCCAAAATATGTAGTTTTGAGGAAAATTTCGGGATCTTTTCCTACAACTTAAGAAAATAAAAATTTAGGATTTGAGCTATGATTTAAACTTGGCTTTGGAATCGTGGGGTTATGGGTGGTCAAGATCTACCCCTTGACTTGGATTTTGTGCGTGTTGGCACGTGATTGACTTTTGTTGACTTTCTAGGAATTGAATAGAGATCGAAGCTTTATTATTTGGAACCAATTCATGTAGCCTTGTTTGATGTTATTGGGTTATTTTTTGCTATATTTGACCCGTTCAGATGCTAATTTGAGAGGAAAGGAATTTTTAGAGTATTGATTCTCGTGCATTTGAGGTAAGTATCTTGCCTAGGCTTTGATTGAGAGTATTTCCCATAGGCTATGATATTTGCTACATATTGGGGGTGACACATATGCGAAGTGACGAGCACATATGTGCGCACCATGATTATTCATGATCCGGTATGCTCTAGGCTATTATATTCCTTGTTTTGCTATCATGCCTCTTTGATACTATGTTTACTTCACTTGTTTGAGTACGTGAGCTATTATCCATGCTAGAAATCACGTCTAGGATATGTGCTTATCTATTTGAGACATGATACGACTATTTTGCTTTGTTGAGATATTTTCCTTAATTATAGTCATATTTTCGATCATGGTATTATATCTGTCTCTATGACACAGGTTGGAGCTGAGTTGTGGAATGTTGGTATATTTCATGCGATATTCTTGATTTTGGTACTATGAAATATGAGTATATTGATACTTGATCGGATTGATGGCTAATTTTGGCCCATAGAGCCCTGTTGATATTTTATTATGAGGTGACTTTTGCATCCATGCCCTATATTGGGTTGAGAGACATTGCTTGTTGAGTGTTGATATTGATTGTGAGGGAATGTTGCATCAGTACCCATAGCGCGCTGAGCCATATTGATCATTGGATTTTTATCTGATCAGTGCTTGGGATAGGATCCACTCCTCCGGAGTCAGGTATAATCCTATGAGTGGCTGCACTTGGGATGTGCTCGTTGGGGGGCTTATGCCAGGTATCCATACAGTGCTGAGAGTGAATGTGTATGATGATTTAGGGGCTTTGAGCCAGAAACCGTGAGCATGCTGAGAGTATGATTGAGAGATATTTGTTCTAGGCACTATGTATGTTCCAAGATTGTGTTTACTTTATAATTAAATGGAGATGTTATTGATTTTGGCATGAACACTTGTCATGCGAGCATAGAGTTGTATTTTCCTCATGCTATTTGATATTTGATGTCATTAGAGTCAATACCTTGTGTAACGACCCGACTGGCCCTTTCTAGCTTTAGAATATTCCTTCGGCAGTTTACGATCTTGAGTATCTTCTTACGGTATAATATGACTTGTGTGTATGGTTGGGCTTGATTTTTGAAAGGTTCAGAGTTGATTTCGAAGAGTAATTCTGAATCAGAAGTCTTACGTGGGAATAATTGACCAAGGTTTGACTTTTGAGTAAACGACCTCGGAATCGAGATTTTGTAGTTTCAATAGGTTTGTATGTGAAATTTGACTTGGTCGTGTGTTTGGATATTCCTAGAAGGTTTTAGCTCTAATTGTTGAAAGTTGGCCATTTGAAGAATTGGAGACTTCATAGGTTTGACCGAGAGTTGACTTTAGTGTTATTAGACTCCTATATTGGGTTTGAGACCATATAAAGGTTCATTTGGTTGATTGGAACATGTGTACAAAGTTTGGTTGTAATCTAGAATGTTCAAGTAAGATTCGAACACGTTCGACGAAAATGGAATGTTTGAACTTAAAGGAAGGATTTTATTGTCAATTCTTAGTTTTATATTTATTTTGGTGTTTTTAGATTTGGTATAAATTTTTATTAGGTTTTAGGACTTTTTAGTATGGTATGATGGCATTCCTAGAGGCTCGGGTGTGTTTCAGAATGATTCTGGATCATTTTGATAGTTATTAGCGATTCTAGTGTAGGTATGCCGCACCCGTTGTACTTTTGCGCAAGTGCGGTGCCGAAGAAATGAAGTTATCGTCACAACTACGAGTGCGTAAAAGCGGTGTCTCTTGCACAGATGCGAGGTGTGGCTGGCTCAGAAGGAAACACAGATGAACATATTGGTTCGCCCCTGCGGGAGCCACAAATGCCATATATACTCTGTAGATGCAATGGGTGGCTTTATAATTAAAGATTGCATATGCAAGAGTTGGGTCGGATACTATGTCGCAGAAGTGACTTATTGACCGTAAAAGAGGGATCCCTGGAAGCTTCATATATTTCAAAAGGTTGGCTCATTTTTCATTATTTCGAGTTTTGGAGCTCGATAAGAGGCAATTTTTAGGAGACTTTTGCTAATACAGTGGAGGTAAGTAATTTTCACTTGGATTTTGCTATGTATCTTGATTTTCCATGGATTTGTACAGCTAAAAATTGAATTTTTAAAGTTCAATTTAGGGATTTTGTCTACAACTTAATAAGATATAATTTGGGGATTTGGGGGTCGATTTGGACTCAGATTTGGAATATAATCATATATTTGTACTTGTGAGGTTATGGAAAATTGGGATATACCTCGTGACTCGGATTTTGGCTATGTGTGCATGAGTTAACTTTTGTTGACTTTTAGGGATTTGATTAAAGATTGAAGCTTTATTGTATGGAATTGATTCCTATGACTTTGTTTGACGTTATTAATTGTGTTTGACTAGCTTTGAGTCGTTTGGAGTTGGATTTGAATGTGAATAAGGTTTGTTGTTGAATAAATCTTGACAGATGGAGGTAAGTCTTTTGTTGCTTGATTTAAGAGCCACGTATAGGTGACGAGCGTATATGTGTAGTTAGGTTATGACAATGTCTGATAGTGTTTGGCTTATTATTATGCCTTGTTTGGACTAAGTGGACTCATTATTCATCTTTTGTTGATTCCAAGACTATGCGATGACTAGAATTGTGGTTTAGAATCATGCTTAAGGCCATGACTTGTTAAATCGGGCGTAAATGATTATTTCCATATTGAGCTTCTTATTCGAGCCATTGTCATATACATTTTTATTGATTCACGATTTGGTGGTTAGACGACTTATCTCATTTATGATATGTCACGCCCCAACCTCGGGAAGCGCGACCGGAGCTCAACCGAGTGAACCCGATCAAGCAAGCCTTGCAAACATATCCTACCTGACTCATTCATATTCCAAAAAGGGAACACATCACCGTTTATTAACCCGGGGAGAGGTCAGTTTAAAAATATACATACGTTGCTAGTTCATTATTCCTTACATATAATATGTGATAACTTCCAAAAGTACTTACAGTTTATGATTAAGTGGAATAGGATTTCAACATACAACTTGATTCGATAACATCCCCGACACCCATACATGACCCGCATAAACGTCTACGGATCCTCTATAGATACAAAAGACAAACATGACAATACCGGCAACAAGGCCCCGACTATATCTCAAAATATAGTAACTTATACAAAATAAGAACAACATATACTATACATGACCCCGGGAAGAAACGGGGCTCACCAAGACTGCTGTGAGGAGAAAGAGTGAGGGCACCACTATCGGCGATCAGCGTTATCTGCAATAGAACCACCTACATCCATTCAAAGATGTAGCGCCCCCGGCAAAAAGGGACATTAGTACTATCGAATAGTACTAGTATGTATGAACAATTCCACTCCAAAATAGAATAAGCAATAAAACAGGTAGGAAAGCAGTCATGGAAATCACATAGCACTTCACAGGAATAGAGAATCACAAGCAGGGGTCACATTATTTCTTATTTTGTCTTTCCATACTTTTGATTAATAGTCTCTTAATGCCAAGTGACACGATTTTATAATGCCACCGTGTCTTTCTACACGAAATCCAGTCTCGGCCTGACCAGCTAAGCCATCCCAAATGAGACATAACCACATCCTCAATTTATATCAATATTTCCAATGTAAATGCCGCCATGTGTACAACATGGCGTCCGATCTCGGCCTGATCGGCTAAGCCATCTCACTTGGGACATATCATCTCAATTAATTACTCAGTTCATATCTCATTTCCATCATTTATCACATAATCCTTGGCATTTGGACACATTTTACAATTTGAGTTTGATTCTCCTTTCCTTCGTTCAATAACATTATCTTTCATATCGATATGAACCAACATATAACAATGTGTGAACGAAATAGGAGGAGCATGAAGAATAATAATTCACATTTCCAAGTGGCATGGTGACATGGTAAAATAATTAAAACAATTAAGAAACAGAAATCTTTCGACTCACACATTAAAACAACCAATTCAAGTAGGATCAGGTAAGGGACTCATACCAAATATTCGGACACCAAAGAGTTAATTCTATGAATATTAGAGTTAGCCATACATACCTCGACTGGGTCTTATCCCTAATTCCTACGACCATTTCCGGAACACCTTAGCTCTTTCAATCTATTTGACAAAATAGCACAATCAGATTGTAATTAGGAATCCGGTCATAGTCCTAGCTCACTTGAGTATTATACTTGTCATTACTAATTCGCTATAGTCCCATATCTCCATTTTTAGTGGAAGATTTCCCTTTCCTAGCTTAGGATCACATGCATGCAAGGACATTACCTCCCCCACACCACATTATTTGACCATTCATCCCCTCCCCCTCAACTAGATTTCTGAATTTAGAGGATAGAGTATGAGTTCTTACCTATAATTTTAGGGCCTTCTTGCAAATCTTCAATCATGCGATCAAAAATGGTGATGATCAAGAGATGTGTGACCTCTTCTCACTCTAGAATCTCTCATCCTCACTCTATAATATCAAAAAAATGGTTTAAAATGGTGAGGAAGGTGTTTTATATTGGTCTGATGTCGGGTCAAAAATTAAGAAAAAAGGGTGCTCCGACACAGTTATGCGGTCGCATATGCGACCGTAGAATGGAAATACGGTCCGCAAACCTGCCGCAAAAGTAGCCCCAGTCGGGTGGACCACTGACCGAGTATGCGACCATTATGCAGCTCGTATAACAGTTATGCGGTCGCATAATGGACTGCATAACAGTTATGCGGGTCGCATAATGCGCCTCACAATTCCCTCGGCAAAAATTCCACGGCGGATCTGTGACCAATATGCGGCCCACATATCGATTATGTGATCGCATAATTGGCCGCATATTTGGCCTCAAACTAGGCCAACCCTTTGATCCACTCTGCGACCATTATGCGGTCCGCTAGGGGTTATGCAACCGCATAATGGGCCGCATACACGCACTTTTTTGCGAACATTTTCTTCTAAGTCCATAGAGTATTGTTCAATCCAAAAGGTCCGAACTATCATTAAACACACAAATCTAATCTGGGCATCACGAAGTTCCGGTTTTCTAGATAAAATTTTTACGGGGCCTTACATGATAAATATTAAGATAAGACTTTTTGAACAATGAATTTGCTTATTGAATCTTTGAGATAAATTGAATTACATGATTAGCCATAGTCATTTTTTAGCCATATGTACTTTTATCTGCATTTCTATTATTATGACTTGGAGTACATGTGTGGATCAGGTGGCACGCCACCACGTGAATATTTGTGGATCGAGTTATACGCTGTAACATTATTATATGTGAATCGAGTGGCACACTACCATGGCACTTGGATTGCTATCATCCTACCAGAGTTGGGTGATAACCTATGATACATTAGGCCCTATTAGTGTAGACACTTGATATGTGCTTAGTGAGGGTCTTATGGTAGGCCCCCGTATAGTGCTCTGTGTGTGTGTGCGTGATGATTCAGGGACTTCGAACCATACATCAAGAACGTGCTAAGAGTGTGATTGGGTGGTGTTCGTGCCAAGCCCTATGTTTGTGTTGAAATTGTATTTAATTGATGATTTAACTATGTTATTGTTTATTTAGGCATGTGTTACTGACATGCAAACATAGAGTTGTATTTTACCTCATGCTAATTGGTGTTGATGTCTCTACTTGATGTTTAGTGCTTGAAATCACAATTTACCTTGATAAATTTTGGTCAAAGTGATTTCTGTGGATAAGTGGATGCCTCGACTGATATTCCTAAAAAGCATGTCTTAATTCCAATTTACTGTGATTCTATTGACAAACTTGACTGGTGATATAATGATTTATTTCATGCTTCATACACTTTTTGAGTGGTTAGTAGGTGTTGGGTTTGACCTCTCGCCATTACTTCTTCGAGGCTACTTAATACTTACTGGGAACCATAATTTATACTCATACTACACTTTTGCACATTTTGTGTAGATTCTAAGATTGGTATTCACTGTATCCTCGAGCTAATTAGGAGTGTTATTTGATACTTTGTGGTGAGCTACTTGGCTTGACCCGATTTGCAGCACATGGATTCCTTTTCCCTACTATCAATTTCTGTGTATGTATTTCTTTTCCGGACTGATGCATTTGTTCAGTTGATTATAGTTGCTCTTGTTTGATGCTCGTGATGTAGTTACACAAAGTTTCGAGAATTGTAGATGGTTGGGTTCGTGTTTATACTTTGTTATCATATATGTACTTTATAATGTCGAATTAAAATTTATTTCACATTGTTATTTATATCATGAAATGGTTAAATAATTTAATAATTAGATTCTCTTATTACTGTTGAGTTTGGCTTGCCTAGCAAGCGGGTTAGGCACAATCACGGTGTCAAGCCCCAAACTTGGAGAGTGGGACTAGCGCTCAACTGGATTGTCCCAGTTAAGCATGCCTACTTGGTGCCTACAATCCAACCTTGCCCATGAATGATTCAAGAATAAATGACACGTGATAATCAATCGAGAGGATAAGATGTGAAACACTGACTTTCATTAATTAAAGAAATTTCATTTGGTATGTCGCAATATAATTAAAAATCCTTAGATTACGAGTAGGAATCAATGACCAAAATAGCATTTTAAAGTTCACTTCATACTAAATAACCCACACTACGTCTACGGAGCCTCTAGTAAACATGAGAGTAGTATGAAATTTGTCGGTGCAAGACCCGGGATATACCTCAAATTGATAGACAAGAGTTAATACAACAAAAAGCCCCAAAATAGAGTAGGGATCTACAAAGTCTGCTACAATGGAAGGTACTCTCCTATTAAGAATCAATACCATATGTTGAGGTACCACCTGCATCCATTAAAGATACAACATATATCCCCGATGAAAGGGATGTTTGTACACATGAAATAATACTAGTATGTAAGGCTAAGTACCCATGTAATGCCAACACAGGAAAATAGATACATGGAAGTAGTAATAGGAGCCTACAACATTTAAAATGTCAAGTTAAAAAGTGATAAAGAGGTTCAACATAAGCGAAAACTTCAAATAAGCATTAACATTTTGGTTGGGAGATCATTAGTTACCGACATAGTATCATATAACCACCACGTGCGTGGCATGGCATCTGATCACAACCCGATCGGCTAAGCTATCTCAACACAATGCCTTGTTGATCGACGTGTATAGGCTAGAAATATAATACATTATCCCAATATTGGGGCATAATCTCATAATGGTGCGAAATGTACTTGTCCCAATCGACTCCTACACTGGCACATGTAGTTTCGAGTATAGGACTTTCAATGTGCAGCTTATTGGTTATGCAATACTCCTAGAAACATTTCATATAAATTATGTCATGAAAGCCCTTTTCTTTTTATTGTCCCTTGGGACACACAATATATCATCATTCTCATTTTGCAAATTGCCATATTTCACTTTCATGCTTTCATTTATTTTCTTGCCATAGGTCATCATAGCACATTAAAAGAATTTAGAATATTGGAGAATCATAAGCGCATTACACGAGTATACATGAGCTTAAAAAACTTGAGATGTTTCCAAAAGGGGAGCATAACAATTTCACATGAGACATGAGTGAATTCATAAATATTGGATAAATCAACCACAATTGGAGTATTCTTCAAAGAAGAGTGTAAGAATGGCAGTTGGAACAAAATTTGAGTATATAGGAATTTGAATAAATTATTCATTTACTGCAATTTAACACAATAGGAATAGGAAATTGGACAAACCATGCTTGGAGCTCATAAAAGATTCGTAAAATCCGGTTCTACGAAAGGGGTGTAGCCAATATATATTAATTAAGAATTCCTTAGGATCTCTCTGAGGTTCTACTACTCTTTATACTTCAATCTACGAAACATAGTTCAATAGAATCATTATTAATGAGAATTCTCATAATATAGGCCTTTTAGGCATTTCGTCAAACACATAAAATGCATAATCGACTACAACCTCAAAACAATGGAGTTTATCCATCCTACAACCAATTATCGTATCAACAATCCTTCCAAAATAGTTCAACAACATCCATACCATGTCCATTGGCATATGCATGCCCAACAACTTACTCCTAACTCAAGAATCACAACTGCCATTCTTCACATATGCCCAAATTCGACATTAGGGGCTTATGGCTTCCAATCACCATCCCATAATCTCCAACACCAAAACCTTTCTTGTAAACTTACTATTAAAATTTGCATGAGAACCTAGGGACAAAATCTTACCTTGTTTGTGGAAGAGCTTGTGAGTTTCTTCCTTAGATCCCAAGATTTGAGAAAAATTGTAGAGTAGTAGGCTTCAACCTTCTCGCTATCTCTCTCTAAATTTCTCCCCTCTCTTAAAAATGATTTGATTCCTTCTATAAAATAAGTCCTTAATCCTTTTTATTGAAATAGAGGCAGGTTAGAAAATTTTCAAAAATAACCCTCCAATGCCAATCTACAATTGTGGAGTGTACTGCAAAAAGGCTATGCGGTCTGTGAAATGGACCATAAAATGATCCTCCACATCTGGGTTGAACTTGGGCAGGTATACAGCGGATCCGCGATCAGCGAAACAGTTTTGCGGTCTGCACATCAGACCATGAAGTCCCCTTCCAAAAATTCCCATGTTGATTATGCAATGGATATTTAGTCTGCGAAAAGGCTATGCAGTCCTCATAACTCACCGCGAAATGACCCTCAAAATTAAGTTGCTTCTGACTCGATCCGTGATGGTTTTGCAATCAATAGAACTAATCCACGGTCCGCATAATTGACTATAGAAGCACCATTTTCTGCAATCTCTTCTACCTACTTCATGATGCAATGCACAATCCAAAATTTTTTTTCACAGTTTTCTACAACCTTCCAAACGCATTCGCTTGATTTTGGAACTGTAAAACCTTAAATTTTTGGTGAAGTTTTACGGGGCCTTACACACGGCCTTTAGTGGAATTTTTGGATCGTGACAAGTTGGTATCAGATCTCTAGGTTCTAAGGGTCTGACTAATCATGAGCAGGCTTAGTAGAGTCTTGTAGATTAATATAGAGACGTCAGGATCTATCTGCGAGAGGATATAAGGCTTTAGGAAATCTCACTTTCTTGATGTCTTATGGTGCGACTTTATTTTGGCTTGAAGTTTATATCTTCAGTTCTTCCGACTCATTTGTATATGATGTTGAGTACTCGATATCAGTTGGGCACCGATGAGCATGATGATGCTACACAGGTGGCGTGGGATAATTGTTTCCCCAATGCTAGGAGGGAAAATTACTATTGTCACATTGTGGAGGAGTTTCCATCTACTGCATCACTAGTATTGGTATTTCCCACGGGTACGAGGCCTTACATAGTGTATTGTGATGCTTCATGCGTTGGTCTTGCGCAGTGTTGGTGAAGAATGGTCGAGCGATTGTTCGTGTGTTGCGATAGTTGGAATAGCATGAGAAGGATTAATGGATTTCAACATTTGTTCCAGTGGAAGAGAGTCAGTTGGATATGGATATTCATGCTTTGGCTTATGGATTTCTGAGATTGGGTATTTCTGAGCCATGCAGAGTTCTTTCTTGTGTGATTGCGTGGTTGTTCTTGTTTGACTGCATCCAATCTCCTCAGTGTGATGATCCTCATTTGCTTGTTCTTTGGGAACATAATATTGCGGAGTGGTGCTAAGGAGATAGTCCTCGGTTATGATGGTGTATTACAACCTCAGGATCGATTTGTGTTCCTAGTGTTGATGGACCGAGGGAGTTGATCTCTAAGGAAACTCATAAAAGGTACTTATCTATGAAATTCAGTGGCGCGGGGACGTATCATAGTTTGGAGCAGTATTATAGATTTTAGATGTAGGGCAGCCCGGACCTTGAGGAAGTTTGATGTTATTTGGATCATTGTGGGAAAATTTGATGTTATTTGGATCATTGTGGGAAAATGACTAAATCTGTAAATTTCACTTTAGTGGTGACTTCTTACACCTTGAGAGCTTGAATTTGATGAATAAGGGCTTATTTGAGCTATTACGAACGCTTGAGTGTAATACAACCTTTAATTTTGGATATGGATGGATCTTTTAGTTCTTATTGGTGGGTGTGTTATGGTTGGTGCAACATGAGCTTATGAGAAATTCAGCTGAGTAATAGTGTGAGACCATGGTAGTTGAGGATGAGAAGTCATTAGAGGATTTTGGGTTATATTAGTGTGCCTTAGAGCCAAGTGGGGGAGTCTACGATCAACTACTGGATCACACATCATGTGTTGTTATGGATCTTGGATTAATGGATGCTTGCGGGTTAGATATGATTTAAGGAGGATGATTTCGAGGATGATGCAAGCAAGGAATCTGCCGGACGTGTGATATTACAGCTTACAACTTTGTGAAGGTTGTGAAACACTCAGGTGGTGATATTTCTTGTAGATGTAATCGGCAAAGGGAGGGTTTGCTCGGTTGTTTCTCTTCTGGTATTCATATGCTAATGAAGCACTAGTTGTTTGGCATGTTCGGTTGTGCATTCCACACTTTGTTTGGGTAGGTGAGTGTTGAGGATGGTTCTAATGGGTTCAAAATTCGATATGTGGTATCCAAGAATTTTTGAATTTATATGTGACTACGGATTCGAGAACTGCATTGGACTGCAAAAGGGGTTTGGGGAATTTCTGCATCATTATCGGTTCAGTGATTTAGTGTTTAGAGGTGGAATAAATAACTTCAAATTTATAGAAGGTTTCTTAAGAGCGGGCATATTAGTTTGAGGTACTACTGGGTGCATGAGAGGGAATAAAGTGGCTTATGAGTCTCAGAATGACATGGTTTCAGACTGAGGTTGCTTGAGATGAGTTTTGGTTGCAGTCCATACTGTAGTGGGATGAGAAATGTTATCTTGAAGGCAGATCATGGGTAGTCTAAAGAAGTTGTGTCAGTTTAGCAGTGACTTGGATCAACATGTAATAGGGATGACATGTTGCTCTAGTATAATATGGCTTTATAGGTGTTTTCGGTGGTAACACTTTTGGGATTAGCAGTCTGTGTGACTTAGTTGATCTAGAGGGATTCAATTATGATGGCTTGATTGTGTGAAAATGGATTCTGAAGAGTTTGTGATGATTTTGACCACAACCAACAGCTGGTGTCTTCTACAAGCATGGGAAGTTCTCTGGTCAATGGAGTATGTATCATATTTGTGATTCAGAGTTGATAACGGGATTATCGTGTGTTCGCATACTGATAGATGCAGTGAACTGTGTGAATTTGCGATTGAATGGATCGGGTTAAGGTTCAATTTTGAAAGGAAGTACATGAGTTGTATACATCACGAGATATTTCTAATGTTTAAGAAAGTATCATCTGGTACCGCCTGAGAAGGATGTGAGGTGTAGAAGACATATTGTGTATTGGTTTGCGGAGGCATGATTAGTAATATAGAGATCGCGTTGCTGCTAACAGTTGATGTTTATGTTTTACCGCTCAGTGCGTTTGATTAATGGAAGTAATTTTCATGATGTGATTATGTGTGCATGACGTGGAAGTCACTTAAGTGGGGGAGGTAGAGATCCAGTATGGAATTTTCTTACTCCTGATGTTTAGAGATTGAATTCTCATTAAAGTAGACTATTTCACTAGTTACAGAGTATTTACTTAGTTTGAATGTTCTAGATCGGTTTGGAGGCCTATTGGTAGGCCAAATGAGAATGTGTGTTTTACACTGGATTGAGATTTGCTTACTCAGTATCGTGTTTTCTATGGATGTGTCACTGGGCGGATTTGATCTTGTTCATGCCTTGATCTCTTTCATATTTTAGTCTCTTATATACAATGGGTTGTGAGACTACTTGATTAATCACACGCATATTGTGTCTATGTTTAGGCTTTATGGCTTTATTTTAGAATTATGGCTCGATTGGTAACCCCATGTGGATTGATAACTTTGGACCGGGTTGGGTGCTACAACAGAGTTATAGGGGATACCATTCTTTCTGTTCATTTCATGTGTTTTGTTTCTCCTTTGAGGGATGAGTTCATGGCAATATGCTTTTTGTTGTTATACATGTTAAACTTGTTGGATAAGTTCTCCTTTCAGTTCTCTTTCTATTATTGATCATACTCGAGTTGTTGCTTATTTGGTGCACGGATCAAGTCATATGAGATTCTTGATGGTATTTGATATGGCCTATTGGTCGAGCATCTTGTAATGAGTGAGATGAGGTTATTGAACTTAGAATTAGTGCAATCAGATTTGTACGAGGTATGTATGGAAAAAGAATGCCCTTAATCAATTTAAAGATTGGCAGTGGTTCTTATTGGGTGAGAGAACTCCATGACATGATCTGATGGGTGATTAGGAGTTTCTACATGTTTTCTTCATCATTAATAGTGTTGCGAAGGTTTGGAACAAAGGTTTTATTTGATTCCATATCTATAAAAGAGAAATATGGGGGGGTGGG